>CCAG010008391.1:0-58733 GCA_001077435.1 Glossina morsitans morsitans
AAACCGGCCCAAAGATCTTTCTCGTGCAAGGCTGAATACATCTGAGAAAGTGAATCATAAATTGTCGATTGTTTGGCATTATAATCCTGCTGATGTTTGTTGTAACCTATATACACAGGTGTTTGTTAACATTTTGTTTAGCCGACATTTTTTCTAGAACTAAAGTCATACATTGCCATAAGTTATGTGCTTTGCCCAAATATGTGCATAAATGTTTTAAATATTCGTCGCGATATATGTAATTAATCATCTTCAGAAATTGCGTGTGCAACTCAACTTCGTCAAGACACCAAACTTAACTTCGACTAGCCGTGCTATTTGTGCACTTTGCGGATGCAAATGCGCTGACTATAAGTTCATTTCAGTTATTAAACGCTGAGCTTGAGTTTTCAAGGTATAAGAACTAATCTGCGAATTCGATGTCGGAAAAGGAGAGGGCAAGGGTAAACGTAGTAATTCAGCAAGTACCAAAAGACCTTAAAAATTGGTTCAAATATTAAAAAAATGAATTAAATATTAATATTATACACTTAAGGTTTTGGAAACATATTAAAATACATTAATTGAGAGTTTTTCCTACAGTTTTTAGTGAAATTGAAGAATTAAAAAAAAACGGTATCCGCCTTAGTGGCCGAGTAACCAAAGAGTCTCGATTAACAGCTCAGTGGTCGTGGGTTTGGTCGTGTGTTAAAATATCAAGTGCGGTAGAGTTTTCAACAAAGCCGATAGCGTTAAATCTATTATCTCCTACTCATCCATAAAAACGTATGGTTCTTACTTTTCATGGGCAAATAACCTTCGGACCCAGCTACTTCACAGTAGAGACGTAAAGCACGACTTTCCCTAACTTCGTGTTTGATTGACCAAAGTCATATTGATTCAGTTGCAGAAAAACATAGACAAATTTAATTTACTTGTGTTTATGGTACAAAAACTTTATGAACTTGTGCGGGGAAATGCGAAAGTTGGAAACGTTGATTCAGTAATGATGCTGGGTGTGCTAACACCGGGTATGTGATAGTTTTAATAAACAAACGGAGATTAATTGGTTGTGTACATTTCTTCCTCGGGTCATTTATATCAAAAATTTTTAGCGGATCGCATAGATCGTTTAAGAAAGAATGGCCTTTACTTCATGCATCAATAAGGTACATTAAAATAACTTTTTTTTTGGTTTCATTGGTTAATTAATTTCTTAAATTAAAATTTTTCTTTATCGAAAATTGATCGTTTAATTTTGGAATGTATTGCGCATTGCGTGTCAAAAGGGGTATTTTTTGAAAGAATTAGCTATATGTCCTATGTGAGGGGATCCACCCAGATATTCGGCGATAATCAATGGTCAAAGTTTTTGGTCAAAATACCATAGTACAAAACCGCACCAAACACATTGACATCATTTTTCATTATGTGTAACAAAAATGTTATGAGAGGGAGATGCCGATTGCTCTAATGACAATGCAACAGATTTTTTAATTGAACAATGAAATTATTAAACTTGAGAAAGAATATATTTTAATGATTTTTAATATTTTATGTAGGTTATGGGATTCCCTATGAATCCACTGTATCGAAAGTGTAGAGTAAGTGGGCGTGTGCATTTATTTATTTAACCTTTTCGGCCCTTTCCGCCAACACTTGCACTCTTGCATAAAATTAATTCGGCGAAGAGCTTAGCTATTGAAGGCATGAATTAATATTTTGATTTAACTTCTAAAGTGCCAAGACATGCGCGGCCTGAAGTATTCAAAATTAATTGACTTTGTTAATAAAATTAGTTGCTTATATATTAATTTTCAACAAAAAAAGTAACATAAAATTGCTTATTCATAATTTTTGGTAATGAGCGCTTAGTGTAATTTTAATGCTTGCATTTGTTTTTTGAAGAAATGCGGACGGAGCATTTTTGCAAGTGTGCCACCTGGTTTAGTTTTTATTTCTTCTGGTCTTTTTCCTTTGTTTTTATATTGTGGCCGCACTGAACATCGTCCATACGCTACAATATATAAAAATAAATGTAGCTTTCAAATGAATTTTATTGTAAAGTTGTATATTGGTTGAAGGGCAGCCTGTTGCATAATTTACAGTAAAAACGACGCTGCAACCAAATGCATCATGTAACTCTTTAGCAGCTTTTACTTTTCCTCTTTTGTTTATTGAAATTGTCAGCAGACAATAAAAAGCTTTGATCTGTTTCCTTTTTTTTTCGTTTTACATTAATAATTTTGTAATTCAGATGGCACTTTAATTGCAACCGAATGTCCTCGAATAAGAAATAAAAGTAAATAAAAAAAGTAAATAAATGAAAGTATGTGTTTTATAATAACAATAAAATGGAAATGACTTTTTAACATTTTGTGGATCTTTTAACGAATTATAACATACGTCGAGAGCATAGATTATTTTTATTTAGCTTGACTAGCCCAGTCGACAAGTTAAAACAAAGAAAAGAAATGTGCAGAAAGAGAAAAATATATCTATGTGTATATATATATGTTAATGCTGCTAAACGTCACCTGTTTGTCCGTTAGATCATTATCAATTATTATTTATTTGGTGCACATACACTTCTGAAGCAAAACGCACACTTTACTCTTTCATAACGCAACCGCTTGCATGCATGTTTGAGAAAACAAAAAAAAAAAATTATTACTTACGGCTCTAATTACTTACATACTATACCGGTATAGTATTTTGCCACTGTCCTTGATTCTACATACTTTCCTTCATAGTACCAGCACACGGTAATGGTAGGCTGGCACCTATGTAGTGGACTCACGAGATCAACATTCTCGCAGAAATTTCCCTCATAAACAAATTCTTTTGGCATGATGGTATGCACTACCATGTGCACTATTTACGTCTGCAGTACTCATTTTTTTTTATTTAGAAATCTTGAAGATTGTAACAAATTTTTCCAAGTGCACAGGGATACATGAGCTCAAATAGTTCGTGTGGTGTAGCCCTCACGCATTGACATTAGCAATAAATAAAAACATCTTTATTTATATAAAAAAAAGCTATTTAAAGAAAATAATTTGCAATAATTTCGTTACATTTAGAAAAAGATGTATTCGTCAATTTTGCACCTTTGGATTACGATTTTTATCGTTCAATATTCCTGTAGCGAACATGTACATGGAAATAGAATTCACCGAAAAGAAAAAACCCATTCATTTTTTGACACTGTACTTCTTACTTCCATATTCCTAATTGTCGTGAGTCTTTTTTCTTGCAACTTCGGTTTACTAATATATCTAAATCTAAGAAAACGTAATATATTTTTCTATGAAAAATAAGTCCTTTTCTTTTCGTATTAGAAATAACTTCAATTGGCAGCATGTACGTGTACGTTTGTCAAAGAAAATGAGAATAGAAAATGAAAGGCTTATGAATTAAATAAATATTATTTATTTATTTATTGATAAATACAGGATCCAGCTAAATCGTTTTGTAGACATGAATCACTACGTTGGTACAACGGAGCTTATTAATAGGACTTAAATTTTACCTTAGGTATGTCGTCGGCAGGGCATTAAGAAGAATAGTTTTAATGGAAAAAACAGGATTCCATAAGAAAATTAGATTATTAGATTGTCACACTAAGTGGGTTGAAAAGGTCACAATTTAATCTGCAATGGCGAAGTTTCATAAAAAGAAACTTCCTTGTCGAAAGGATAGGAACGTTAAAATGTTGAAACGATGGCGCCATGAATCAATTTTACCAGGAATTAATGCCTAATACCATTCTACGTTTCTCTAGTGAGGAGAGGGAAATGAGTAGCAATCGTAAATTTCTTAAAGCAAGAAGCAAAAATTCTATGGAATTCACGAAGGTGACCATACGAACGAGGCGTATTCCAATAAAGGTCACAGTAAGCATAATGTTCTCGTCACATATGGGTCATCAAATTCTCTCAGTCAGCGTTTAATAAAGGCTAGTATTGATCTAGCTGTACTCGCAGAATGTTCAACAAGCGAAATGAATTCAAGTTTATGATCAAAGAGGATACGTGGATCCAGAAATGAGTCCACGGTCTCCAACCTAAGTGAGTCGATAAAATAATCCATTGCGAACAAGTTCCGCCTCGAAACTGACAGCTTCCTGCATTTCTTTTGATTTAACCTCATGAAATGGAAGGAATACCAAGTTACCAAATCATTTAAATTAGCTTGGAAGAGACAGATGGAATTTCCGAATTAACAAACCAGAAAAATTTGACGTCATCTGCGTAGATTAGTAGACGGAGAGATTCATTAGCTGAGGGGATATCGTTAATCTATAGGATAAACAGAACCGACTCCCAAGCGACTCCTTTGTGGGAATTGAACGGCATCATAAAGAATTTACCATCGAAAAAGAAGGACAACCAATCCACTAAATATGGTGGAAAACCTAAGCGACATAATTTTCATAATAATAATTTGTGGTTAATTATATCAAAGACCTCGTGGCAAGCAAATTCAAAAAGGGTGCGAAGATAAATTCGAATTTAACTAGCAAAGACACCTACCAATATTACATAATTCCAATTAAAATCCAGTTGGATTTTGAAATTTGGTATGGTAGCGTAAAATGCATATGGGAGAACACCGAAATTTGAGACTCTAGTGCGGCCAAACTAGAAAATGTCACCTGTATTCACTTACATTACTTATATCACGTGAATCTCAAACCTGGACACGCAAGACACACGCACTAATTTTACGACCGCTGATCAATAAAAATGCCGAAATAATTAATTAATTCAGTGTTAAGGAGTGTAACTAATACAAGAGCGCTGAATGCAGCGCTGCACTTGTCTGAACGCAGCGCTGCACTCCACTGAATACAGCGCTGTACTTAACTGAATGCAGCGCTGTACCTAGCGACTGTACTGCACATGTCTGAGTGCAGCGCTGCACCTAGCGACTGTGCTGCGCTTAGCTGAATGTATTAGTATAGTATAGTATAGTACTAGTATAGTACTAATACAGTGTAGTATAGTATAGTATAGTATAGTATAGTACTAGTATACTATAGTACTAATATAGTATAGTATAGTATAGTATAGTATAGTACTAGTATAGTATAGTATAGTAGTAGTATAGTGTAGTATAGTACTAGCGACTGCTCTGCACCTAGCGACTGTGCTACATCTAGCGACTGTACTGTAATTCTTGTACCAAATGTTTTACAGGGTATAACGGAGAGATATTAAGCTACCAATAGCGAAATTTACTATGGTGGAGCACTTACTTCCAACTTCTAATTTCCAAAGTTGGATTAGTTAAACTACTTAATCGTAAAATTAGTGCTTGTGTTTTGCGTGTCCAGGTTTGATAAATATTAAAATCTAATTAAGATCTAGCTCTTAAAACCTTTAAAAAAATAGCTGTGAAAAGCCCTAGCGATCAATCATTAGTCGATCATTTAGACATATTAATGAGAAAGCGCATAAATCAGCTAATAACGAATATTGGAGGAATAAAAGAATTTGTTTCCTTATTTGTTAGGCCTTTTAATTTCCGTGGCGAGCTTGGAAAGAAGACCTTTGCTGAAGATTCCGATATAGAACAAGGTTTATTATCTACGCCGTGAACACAATATTCGACAAGAATGCGAAGAGAAAGGTGTTTCAAAAATCGTTCCTTTAATTGATCATTTCTAATGCACCAAGTATCACGAACAGTGCTGACGGAGCATTATTTGAACAAAACTCAGTGGGCAGATTAAAACGTAGTCCTTGATCAAATAGACATTCTAAATCTATGAAGAAATCCACATTTTCCAAATTTAAAAAAAAAAATTTGGATTCTTTTAGATTTAATTTCATAAAATTCGATGAGCACCATGTAACTAAGTCAGATTGAAAGACGTACGAGCGCGATTCCAAGGAAAAGAAAGAAAACAGTTTAACATGGTCAGCGTACATTAAGACGTGACCAGATTTAATCACCGAGGGGAGATCATTAATGTATAAATGAAATAAAAGGGGTCCTAAGTGGCTTGAGTGACGACTCACGTGACGTGGAATTGGTGAAAGGTGATGGAGTTAAACAGAACCCTGATTAATATATTGTGCTTATCCATTTCAATTCGTGAGTACAGAATATTTCTGATTGCCTTTCACTGAAACCTGGCTAAAGTCTGCTCTGCGTTCGTCGGAAATTTTTCCCAATAAGTTCCATGTTTCCAGAAAAGATAGTCCAGATTGCACTGGTGGTGGCGTTTTAATAGCCATATCAGATGTATTTCCGCCCTATTCATATGAGTTCCAATTTCCTCCTTTCGTTGAGTTTATTGAGGCTTCTGTGGAAATTGGGAATAAAAACTTATATTTGACTTCTTTTTACATTCTTGTAAAAGCAGATGCTTGTATTTATAAGGAACACGAATTCCTTACTTCCGACGTTGCTGAGGTCTTAAAACATTGTGGGATTTCAATTTACCGTAAGTCACTTGCTTTCTCAGTGTGAATTCTGGCTGTACGGTCTCCACTTCAACATCTGAAAAAGCCATTGCGTTTTTCAATAAAATATATTGTAGGAATTTTCTTCAATGTTTTTATTGACTAATTCAGGTTCTTAGATCTTAGCTTTGTTAATTTCCCTGAAATAGCTGCAAATCGCTGTCTATCTCTTAATTTACCTAAGGATCTATATCATCCACCAATTTGTGTATCCTTTAAATGCAAGCACATTTTGAGTTCCTCCAACGCTTTACACCTCACTTGCTCGAATATAGAGTGTGATTTTAGCAAAGCCAATATTTTACTGCTTAAAACTCACCTCTCACATATATCGCTTAGTATACTTGATGTTTCCGCTGAGAATATGGAAACTTGGGTTCCACATTTTATCGTTGTATTAAGCTTATATACTTCCGCGTCTATCCTGATTAGACAGCCTTCGAAACACTTTTTCGCCATGGTTCAAGACAACACTTAAATTCTATAAAAATAGTAAAAACAGAATGTTCAAAATATACATGAAAAATGGCTCTGTGCACGAGTATTTCATCTACTCTCCTACAGAAACCACTGAAATTGTTGTAGATATCTTCAACTGATAAAATCTTCACTTCTTATTAATCCTAAACAATTTTACAAATTTGTCAACTCTAAAAGGAGAGTCTCCATATATCAATCATCGACGTCATTTAACGGTTTTGGATTAATCTAGGGATACAGATGCCATGAATCTCTTTACCCAGTATTTCCGGCGGTACTTTTCTATTGCTGATGTCCATACATCAAATAATAATCCACATCAAATCATAAACTCTCTAGCGATCCCGAATTTGTCCAGTTCTGAAAGGGACGTATTACCATCTTTGAGGTCACTAAAATGTAGTTTTACGTCAGGAACTGGTGGCATTTCATCATGTATATTACCACCATTCCCTGACGACCTATGTGGTGTTTATGAAGATGTGTAATCTTTCCCTGAATAAAGGAGTTTCCCTTTGTACTAGAAGAGTAGCCTTCTTATTCCTATGCACAGAAGTGGATGCAGACATATAATGGAGAAATGCAGAGTTATTTGCAAGTTGAGCATTTTACCTAAGTTGTCTGAAGAAACTGTTACCCAACAATTAGCTTTCGCTATCAGGTTTTCGATTTATCCACATCAGCATGTATTCTTAAAAGGAATACCAACCGTTAAATACTTGTTAGATGTTACTTGCCTTATTCTCAAGCCTTTTTTTAGTGGTTGTCACATTGATGTCATATACGTAATTTTTAATAACTTTTGCTGTAGTTAGTCATCATTTATTGGATTTTAAACCCCAAGCTCCTGGGCCTTCATACTTATTGAAAACGATAGGCTCTTATTTTCATAGTAGATCATTCAAAGTTCTTTTCAACCCCTTCACATGTGATGAATTTCCAGGTGTGCCTCAAGGGAGCCCTTAGGACACGTGCTAATTGTACTGAATATCAATGATTTACTTTCAGTGATCCTGATGTATGCTGATGATGTAAAATTGTTTTCCTCATTTAAGATGAAATCACACTCTTGTCTACTTCAGTGGGATATACACAAATTGGTTGCATGGTACATGAAAAGATTTTATGAAATTAAACTTTAAAAAAGCAAGAAGCTTTTCTTTTCTAGACGGATTCCAATTTCGATTGAGTATTTCAACAATTCACACAAATTGGAAAATGTGGATACATTCATTAATTTAGGGGTATTGCTTGGCCAACAACTCCGTTTTAATCTATAATTGAAGCTAGGTCGACACTTGGCTTTACAGGACGGTGGTCTAGAGAGCTTGACGAAATGTATATTACGAAAAGGGTATTACTTGGCTAAAGCTTGGTGAAACCAATATTTGAATACGCCTCAATTGTATGGCCATCTAGGTGCCAAGTTGACTTAACAGAGTTAGTTCAAAAACAATTCCTGCTTTTTGCACTGAGGTATTCGGGTTGGAACCCACCTCTCTTGTTGTCTCCTTATGAAAACAAATCACCTTTGCTGGCCTTACTCTCATTAGACACACGTAGATTTGTGCTCGAGCTTTCAGGCTTAGTTAAGTTAATGAATGGTATTAATGACTTGTTGGCGCTATTAGTTGAGATAACCTTCAATATCCTTCTAAAAATTTTATTTTCAAAAAGCTCAGTGAATGTAGATACACCTATGAGCTTTTCAATTCACATAGGTATCTTTGCAAAAGTCGAAGTGATATTTATAACTTACTCTCCACATACGACTGTTTAGTCTCTGTCAAAGTTACTCTCTATAATATGCGAGCTCCACCTACTTCCTATTTAAACTAACTGTTAATCGTTAAATCTTCGTATCATTCGTAGATAGAGCTAGAAATATGTTCACTATAATTGGTTATCAAGCTTCTGTATGTTTTCTTTTTTTTTTTCTTTTGTTTATTTAGGCATGTATTTTGTCTTTATTTTTCTTTATCTTTTTTTTCTTTTTTGTTACATTTTGTAAGAGTTTAGTCATATTCAATAGATAAGATTTATGTTTATGGGTCAATCTGGTTCCGTTGTAAGTTTATGTTAGCGGAATTTCATGTGTAAATAAGTAAATAAATTAATAAAGTAGGGCCGAAGTCCTGAAGTATGAAAATTATTAGTTTATGGCTAACTAGGCCAAAAGACAGACAAATGGGGAAAGTCACAGTAAACTGACATATAAACGTGACAAGTAATCTCTAGAAGGCTCGCAACACTTGATCTTCTTCTTCGAAAGCCAAGCTCAAATGGGGAAGTAGAAGATTTGATAGCGAAAGCAAAATTGTAAGCAATAATTTGTTGAAGTGATTTAGGTAAGACATTTAACTTGGGAATATCGCAATAGTCCTCGCGGATACGTCTGTCTTCACATTTACGAAGTAAAATAAAGAAGCTGCTCTTCCAAAATAAAAGGGAAAGGCCTGTTTTAAGAAAATTATTAAAAATCTTTGAGATAACATCACGCAAATCGCGCACAACTATATTTCAACGACCTTCAACCTTGTAATACGTCATTTTCCGAAACGACCAAATTGTGAATGGAAATCAATGACTTGATAGGAATAATTATCAATTCAATCGGAGTCAGCGGAAGAAAGATTTCGTCGGCAGTATACAGCAAAGAGATTTGAGGGTTTAATAGCATCATAGGATTGGAAGCCGTTAAAAGAGACATGCGAAGGATATATGAATACTCTCCTTAACAAATTTAAAACAATATTCAGGATTAATAAAAAGTGAGAACTTTCGCAAGAAATAATCGTACGCAGAGCTGCTATTATATATTTTTTGAAATATATGGCTTTACTAAAAGCATATTGTATATTTAAACAAATGGTATTTGACGTGTTAGAGTGATTCAGCGCGCCATTCTGCTTGTAACCAAATTCCTGGATGATACGGCACCTCAGCCAAACTAAGAGGTGGGCAGCAATTCACAGCTATCTCCGTTGGACACGTCGCAAACAAGGACGACATTATATCTTATAAGTACAAAAATCCGCAATTGGAGGAACATAAGTGTAGATGCATAACCGTTTGTTACCAAATTTCACACGAGTGGCAATTAATGCAGATCAGATGTAGTAAAGAGTGATGCTAATGCTGCCGGCAAACTTCGAGTTAATTATTAAATGCGCTATCATTTTAATTGAGTGTTCAAGTGTATTTATAACAACTTATAAAAACAAATGCCGGATCGCAGAAATCTAATATAATATTTGTCTTCTTGAATGCTCAAATGATGTGCACCTTTGGTGATTTATTCTTATACATTTGTAAATAAATGTTTACATTTCACTTATCAAAACTTTTTTCACTTACTAACGCTGGAAGATTGCAATTTAGTAGTACATTTTGTATAACCTGAGGATTGATCACATATATCTCATTTTTTCTATATCTTATTTAGATATACTGTCCTTAATGAATATTATGTAAACTTAAACCATTAGAAAGAGAAAATTTAACATTTTCAACTTTATCAATTAATTAACAGTTTTCTTTACTTATAATATAATAAAATATTGTCTTTTCAAACTCCCAAACAAACTCCTAGAGGCCTTCTGGTTGTAGTAGCGTGCATTATGGATTGTAAAAAGGTAATGAAATGTTGCTTGCAAAAAAAAAAAAAAACACCACAGCGCTGTAGGCCTTCCTTTCCTTTACTTAAGATTTATAAACGGTCTCGGAAGCACTGTTAAATGCTAAATTCGTTTGACTCAATACCATGGATATGCCGGACGGGGATTGTGGCGCAGCATTACCATATGTATTTCTAATCGATGTGTTTGATGACTGCACGGTAGGCGGAAAAAAAGTGGATTTGTTGAGATGCTTGTATGCGAGAATTCTCAATTTGTAAATAAGGAATAAAACGCAATAAATACAACAAGAAAACAGTAGTATCGCTGTTGTGTAAGCCGCCGAATTTAAGGGATGTCGCCAATCAATGAGATAATAAATGTATGGTTTGCCTTTACTTTAAATAAAAAAACGATTCATTTAAAAATTATTGCAATACGTGAAATGAATTGTACCTGTTATGTCCTCCACTGAATTGATAAATGATTGAGAAGAAGGCATAAATTAGGCCATAAGCGATCGGTAAAAATATATGTAGTAACCTTAAGGGATGTGCCACTATCAACAAATCACTGAGCATGCTAACACAATTAAGAATATGGGTTAAAATATTTGCGGCACTTAAGCTATCTTCATTGGCTGGAACGACAAACTTTATGTCAAAAACAGCGCTATTTGTTGGTTCGTCAAATTTCTTTTACCTTCGTAGAGAAAACACCAATAGATTACGGTGACCAGAATGGATGACACCAACGACAGAACATGCATAGCCCAGTATATATTAAAGGGATTGCATACCGACTCACAAGTCACGAGTTTGCCTGTAATGACGAAACAAACCTTTTGAGAACTGCCAGTTTTTCACATCATGCCATATATAAATCGATAATTGCGAGCATCGGATTTGAAAGATCTTGTTTCGATGCGATTCTTCTTAATTAGAAGTCCTAAGAGAAGCTTTGAATACGTTTAAAATATATTTATTTTTAATTAAGGGGAAGCTGTTGTAATAGTCCAAAAAAAGGAAAGGTATTATTATTACTATTATAATTTTTAGAACAATGAAATAAATTGCCAGACTGAAAAGAAAAAATATTGAGCACTAGCAACCCAGGCTATCGGCTCTATTTTACAAAAGAACATTAGATATTAAGTCTAATAGTTTTAATAAAGTAACATAATGTATTGATATCGCGTTCTGTAGCTGATTTCAGGATGTCCATATTAGCTGTTCCAACTGCAATTTTCATCCAAATGTCCTACCAAAGGAGAAGTTAAGACAGTCACAAAGAATATGCTTTATAGTGAGAATTTGTTCATATTTGCAGTTTGGGGAAAAATACTTCTTTAAGATCCCTTGGAGAGTTGCAACTGTAGGGCCAAGGCGAATTCTCGAAAATGTTTTGAACTTGATTTCCTCAATAATTGTTGGAATTAATTGAGGTTTAGTAGGGGAGTATTGCGGATGATAGTATTGTAGATTTCCTTCCATAATTTTGTCTTTATTTTTTTCTCTTATTTTTCTCTGTAATTTTGAAGTTCCAACTCTGCCAAGAATTCATCCATGATGAGAGGTGCAGAAGCAGCATACTTCGTCACTCGATCGGTTTGCTCATTTCCCAATAAACAAATATGACTTGGCACCCAAAGAGTTTTAATTTTATCGCTGCATGTTGTAACGATACTTCTTAATTTGTGATGGAGCTCCATCTCGAAGTCGAAGGATTCCGTATAGTTTTTAATACAGGCAAACTGTCGGAAACAATGACGGTTTTGAATTTGTCTTTATGGGAAAGGTTCGCAGCGTGAAGAATAGCTCTGGCTTCAATTGTGAAAGTTGAAGCGCTTTCGTGAAATATTTGATTAAGAAGAACCTGTCCTGAAGCGTCTACCACAGCACATGCAAGTGGCAGACCGAAGGATTTAGAGCCCCCAGTAGTTTTTTCAGCCATTTGATTCCTGAACACCTAATTTGGAGTGTCTTCTTTCTTGTACATAGACAGCGAAGTGTCAAGAGGGTAGTATTTCAAAATTTATGAAGGGTTAAGACCAAATTTGCAGGAAATTTTTAGGAGATTGTTCATATCCTTTGCAACGTACAAACAATAGTCAATTGCCGGCGATGACTTTCCAATTTTCTTAGTCTTATTCTCATCTTCAGCGGGAATAGATTTGTTTGAGTTAAGAAGGTTCTTAATTCATAAAGTTTATTTTCTAAAGCTGGGAGACGAGTTTCAATTAAGATATTCTTGATGGGCGTCGACGGAAAAGCTCTGAGAGCTTCGAGATAGACTGGTTTAAGAATGTTGATATTAGATTTGCAGCTATTGCCATAAATTATCAAATAATATTCAATCTTGGTCAAAACAAGTATTTTGGTCAGGGAAGCAATAGTGTTAATGTGCGCATTGCTTTTCTAAGCAACCTATTGTATGAAATTCATTGTTAAAATGGAACTATTTAAGCGAAGACAGCATGTTTTTCAACGGTATTTGTTGGAAAATGTCACTCCGAGAACATTGAGGGTCTACACATTTTGTATTGGTAAGTCATTAATGTGCATCAGTTGATTTCCTGCTCACATATCTGCTTTCGACAAAAGTGAATTTTTTTTGATTTTTATATTGAAATTTTAGCGCCTGACGAGTTTGCCCATGTAGATGGGCAATGATTGTGACCTCTAACTTTAAACCGCCGATGCGACATGAATGATTTGAAGTAGTTAAAGAAGGAGACAATTTTAGACTTTGCAATCGGAACAACTGCCGCCAGTTTTCACATATAGGGAATGTGGCCAATCAAAATTTCTTTTTACTTGATTTAGGTAGAGCACTGATCGTTTGGCATGAAATGTGATTTATACTATGTGTCCTCTCGTTCGATTTGGAGAGACAAATTTCAAGTTCTAAGATAAATATACAATTTTCCATGAACATGGCACATTTGTCAAAAGCATTCGAAAGAGGAATTGGAGTTCTTTTATTTTCGATGAAGGCACCGGAGAGGTTGCTGTCAGAGGAGTATTCGTACTATACTTTTCCAAAATAATTAATAATATCATCTACGTCAGTTAAGTTCCGTTCGGAGTGCAGGTCGGAGAGATTTCATTCGGATTTGAGTTTCTTGATTTTGTTCCAGGCAACTTCCATTGATGTGTTCTCTGTGAATTCTTTTCGCAAAAATTTCAAAACTGAGTACCTTTGTTTTTCGTAATTCCTTCCTGAATAAGTCACTGGCCTTTTTATGTAATAACAAATGATCATGACCAAGGCATCTTTTAAAGCGGTGCCATAAAATCGTTTTCTTTTTCCTCAATAACGAAAGCATCTTGTTCCGCCAAGGAAGCCTAGCTCGTTTAAAAAATCTGTTGGATTGTCGAATAGAGAGATGAGCAGCTGCGCGAACAACTTCTGACATAATAGCACGGAGTGCGGAGAATAAATTATAAAGCTGTTGCTGAGAAAACGACTGCAAACGAACCGAAAGCACTGCACATTTTTTATTTAAAATTATTTGTATCGCTATGACTTGTATGTTTGCGAGTGATATTAGATTTTATAAAA
Source organism: Glossina morsitans morsitans (assembly GCA_001077435.1). Lineage (NCBI taxonomy): Eukaryota > Metazoa > Arthropoda > Insecta > Diptera > Glossinidae > Glossina > Glossina morsitans. The sequence continues at coordinate 14,114 of CCAG010008391.1, forward strand.
ACACCAACTCCTTGCTTGTAATAAGAATTTTGATCAGCATTCATGAAGTATCCAGTATATGATCTGGGTTGAATAGGATTAAACGATATTCTACAGTGGGTTTTTTGAAGGGATATAAAGGTTGGTTTAAAATCACTTATAAGTGTACAAAGTTCATCAAAATTATTAATAAGTCCCTTAAGGTTCCATTGTAGAATTTTAAAAACTTTATTTAGTTGTAGTGACATGAGAACGGAATGATAGGTGGGTTATATTGACATGTCAACGTCTCCGTCGAAAATGTTGCTAAATGAATTTTGCGTGAATAAATTATTCTTATCAGCAGAATAATTGGTACTTAAGTGATAGGGTATATTTGAAGTGCAAAGAGTGGGCACACGTGAATAATGCAAAATTGTGGGTTGATTGAAGGATGGAAGATTGAATTCATTGCAACTTGTAATTTGTTGAATGGAGTTGAGAGCTGGTGATTCTGGGGAATTGAGCTTATTAGGTTTTAGGATACATGTTGTTGTTTAGATTTTTTCAAAATTTGTTGTTGCTTTGATGTTTTCAATATTATTTTTAGCGGGTGAAAGATCTGGTTTTTCAATATGGTTTTTGGTTGATGGTAGAACAGATTTTTCATTGGAAGGAGCTGAAGTTGCAGTTAAAGGCTTATGAAGCTCGATTTGCGACGCAACAGCAGCGTACGTATTACTTTTGTTAATGTCTTGGGGTTCAAGTTGGATCTATATCCCGATACTAACGTCAAGTGCTGATCATTGCAGTTTATGAAGAAACTACTGGTGCAACTTTCAGCACGTGTAGGAAGACCAGAGATGGTACATTATCGCATCATGACAGTTTTTGCATCTCATGGGATTTGAGACGTGCAGTTCCACTTTATACCTGTACCAAGCAAAGTCAACAGTTTGCGGTAAACGATAACGGTTAAAAGTGATAATCACCCTTCCTGTAAGGGAGCGAGATTTTCTGTCATCGTTTACTTTAGTGAATTTATAAATTTAAATTACGCCGTGATTGTTTAATTCCCGTACTATTTCTTCTTCTTGTACATATTTTAAACACGACGCATAAATTACGCCTTTAGCGGATTTGACTTTGTTATGTACCTTTATGAAATTGTTATGTGAGCATCAGTTGAAGAAGTAACCACATATTTTTTATCAATTGGAGGGATGTTACTGGTTGGCAATACCGGAAAGTCCTAGTTTTTTATTTTTCTTCTTTGAGGGGATTTTTCCGTTAATAAATGAAATCTATTATCTGCCGGCCCCGTGGCCATGATGCCTTTTTGTTGTAAAAAGATACTAAATAATGTATAATGTCAATTGTCAATTGCTTTCAATTTTTAATTATTTTTTCTTTTTTTTTGCTTTTATATAAAGAAATAAACGCACACAAGGTACCCGTAATAATTAGCTTAGCAAATGCGCTCAACAGACAAAAACAGTCAGGAAGACACCAGCCAGATACACGAAAAGGCGCAGCAATCAAAAAAGGTGTCAGACGAAAATGAAAACACACACTATTCAGAACACAAGTCAACTATTGAAAAAAATTAATGCTAAAACTTCTTGGCAACAACGAAACTATTGTGGTGCAAGAAGAAATGGCTTAATCTACGGAATTAAAGATGTCTAGAGGATTTGGTTAAGAAATAATGATCAAACGAATCTACCGAAGAATGAAAAAATCAACGGTTATTGAATTTCGCTTCGAGAAAAACGTCTTGGAGTGCTTTATGAGCAAAAAAAAAGAATAATTCGACTATCAAAATACTTTCCCCCGACCATAATACTTCTTTTTCACACAGATTGCTTCGTCACAGATTGGCAAGTTTGATCCGTCTAGCGTACGATTGAAAGCTAGTATCCAACCCAAATTTTTATGACTGGTAGACAATTAGTCAGACCTTGATTAAAATTGCACACAGCAGTCAATTGTCTAAAATATGTACCGTGGTGTTTTCTCATATGATTATGATTTAGTTCATGTTTTCGCCTGTAAAGGTAATTAAAACATATCATCAAGTATGCTTTGTCTCGCCAAAGTGAAAATGAGCATATTGTAATGCGCAGTACGCGCTGTCTATAGCAGTGGATTAAGCTGGAATATGTTTAATTTTTAATGCCTTATATGCTTATCAAATAATTTATTCTTTGGACGTTTATTTAATTAATTATCCTTGAGAAAAAAACGTTGGCGAAAACTAACGTTTGCAAATAGCACAACAATTTTTGTATTGACAATAATTGGCGCCTTGCGTCGTAAAAGGTCATTCACAATTTTTGCATCCTGTGCTAGTTTACTATACACGGATGCAAACGAATTTCTAAAAATTTTATTTATTTTATATATAATTGCTTGCTTACCCGCATATTCAGGTTGAAGATGCCAAATAGTTGCCAGGACAGCAGCAAGTAAATTTGTTAATAAACATTGTATAACGCTCCAAGTGGTAAAGTAAATGAACAACAATAGGAGAGCTGAATTACTAGCTGCCTCGATCATAGACACAATTAAGGCCGTCGTAAAGAACGCGACTACAATCCAACGATATATTAAATACGCGATATTGTTGCTGCGATTTTGCCACTAAAATGTAAAAATAAAACAAGTAAGAGAATTAGATTCTGTTGGGACCGAATCTTTTATGCCCATCACCGTTTACCCCAAAAAAACGGGCAAAAGAATTAAACGAACAAAATTCTCACACTCAAAATAAAAGTTTTTGTCGTATAGGCATGTGGATATTGGGGGCGTGTCCTGTGAAAAGTTTAATTCCAAATTCTTTTGCAATATCTTCACTTTTGCTAACGAGAGAATGTTTATCACAAATACTACAAAGTTGCAAATAGACAGATGGATGCATTCCAAATTTGAACCTGGCCAAGAATTTGTATACTTTATAGAGTTTTTGAAGCTTGTTTCTACGCTAAGTTATAAAGGTATTAAAAAAAACAATTAAATTTCAATACATTACAAAATTGGGTAGGCTCGGTCAATTTTTTCCATTTTTGTGTGCAAATGGTACAGCATCGACTATAGAATATGCGACGAAGTTTTTGTACATTTACTTGCTATAATTTATGAAAATAATGAATAATAAGCCGAAAACAAATTTTTTATTCTTTTTAAAAAACAAAGATTACGTGTTACTGTGTCCTTCGACTTATCTAGCCCGTTTTCAATACCAATCTGCCTGCCAACATTGCTGCCAAATTTGAAGGCGATAGCTTCATTTTTGCGGCCTGGAAATGTTTACAGCACACATTACAACGATGGACAGACGGATATGTTTAAATCGATTTACCTCATCCGTCGTTGGTGGGTATAATAAGTGTAAAAAATGAAGAGATCTTTATCGTACACAATTGCTGAATGAGTGCAATGTATAAAATGGGTACGAAAAATGTCGGGGAAACTTTTAATTCATTATATTTTAGCTGATGCTAAAAGCTATCTAGATCTTAATTTTTCTCTGACTAAAGAATCTTTGAAGGAAAGATGTTCCCTAAGCCTTCCGAAAAAACTGCTTTCAATAAATCAATCCGTAAAGGGAAATTGCAGCCCAATATGTTGCCGGTTGATGTTTGATTTGTGGATTTATGTTCATTTAAAAGCACCTCCCAACAGAAGTTCGTTAATGTGGCTTATATGAGTGGTTCGAAAGAAGTCAACGTCTGGTGCCTCATAAATTTTCTTGCCCTTTACTCTGTCATTCGTAAGACATATGATTCCGTGTTATGTGAAAAAGAATGAAGACCAATATTTGAACATGGAAGGGCAATTTTGTGGCCTTAAGATTGCAGACTAATAGTAAAATTTAGTAAGCAATTAATATAATGAAAAACACATCTTTGACACATTTCAAAAATTTAACCTCGTCTTTCTCGAAACACGATGGTTCAAAGTTAATTTAAGTGTTTTCCATTAGCAAACGATCGCCTATGTTGAGCGGAAGTTTAACATTTTAAATCAAATAGTCGGCAATCACACAAAAATCATTGTTTTGAAGTCTGAGGCGTTTTTTTTAGGTTCAAATTGGCATCTGCAACAAGCTTCGGCATAGTGCCCTTTAGATTAACGACGCCTCGCAAAATTGAATTCGGTTTTGCCAGTGCTGTTATCCCTTAAAAAATAAACATGTATTCTGAGAAACAGAACTATTGCGGTATGTGAACAAATAGAACCTTCGCATTTGAGATTCCGAGATCCAAGAGAGATAACTAAAGAAACTCTCTAGCCACGGTAAGCAAGAGTTTTGGATTGGAATTGACAGGAAAGCGTTTAGATTGGAACGCACGGTAAATGCACACTATACCATTTTAAAAATTCAACTATCGAATCGATCGATTATTACAGTGAATGGATTGCACTGCAGAATGATAGTTTGCGACAAGATGAAAATGCCACTGTTTTCCCCGAAAATATTACGGTTTCTTTTAAGCTGACTCTTCTTCTTGATACTTGTTCGATATGTAAACACACTGAATGTTGAATAGTCGCAATACGCTCCTTTTTTTATTTTTCTCAATATATAACTCACAATTTTGTTGCTTATGTCCGCATTTTAATATATTTAATTTTTGTGCAATAATTATATTTTAGTTTTGCAAAACACAGAGGAAACCTTTATAGACCCTATAAAGTATATATATTCTTGATAAACATCAAATTCTGAATCGATTAAGCATATCTGCCCCTACGGCTGGCTGTCTGTTTGCCAAATTTCGTAACGCAATCCCCCGTTCGCAAAAATGAAGATATCGCCTTCCAAGTTCTTACACGTAGGCCAATATTAAAAATATGGCAATTTGTTCAAAGGACCACTTCTATCCGATGCTATAGGACATGAACATTTGATTTTCAGCTTTCCTTTCTTCAATCCTTGTTAAGATTCGACAAAACTAAATATAATTGTCTTACTTGTTTTATATTTATATGGTGCATAATTATAGAAGTCGTGCGCATGGTGACAGATCTTCATCTCAGTAAAAATAAAGTTTTACTCCCAGTTTTAGGCACGTCAATAGCTCAACTGAGCGTCCAAAATTAAAAACATCTGTCTTCTTTCCGAATGCTTACAGTTGTTTAAGTATTGTGCTACCATTTGCTAAGGTCGTGTCCATTTTCGAACCCGACTCCCGGAATTAAATCAGTTTTTATTTGCTAGCGCAAAGTTTTTCCTTCCATTTTTGTAGCCATGGGAATTCCACGGAATGTAAATCTTTATGATCTCGCACAAATTTTTGGGTTTTGAAACCAAAATGAGTCCATCCCATTCTCTGACATTGTTGTCGCGCTTAACAATTGCTATAGGAGTTTTTATATCTGTACTCGTTTCAAGCATAATAAATGGTTATCAGAATCAAAAATTGGAACAAAAAGTGTAGAAGAAACCTATTTTTTAGATTATTTATAAAGTATTATCAAGAATACTTGAGGAAGAACTTTTTGTTTTCAATGTGATCATAACCTTGACCCACTTTTTATGCATTCAAAGCCATCATTAGTGTTATTGACATAATACGAACAAAGTTACATATGCCAGCACGCATTGAAAATTCTTAACGTAAACCAAACTAAATATTTTCTCCTCACTCCTTATCATCATCGCTTAATTTTCTCTTTGCGACAAGAATGAAAATTGTGTGCTTTTTTTCTTATGCTGCAGATATGCGTCTGTTGTTACTTGCAATTGGTGATTCGAAGGGAATATTGCTAGTGTCCAAATAATCACTGAATGAATTTTCATGGTATATAATATAATATAATATAATGGTATACGAATTTCAATCTGCCGTTTGAAAAGTATATTTATATATACCTATTACAGGATCCTTTGCACCACATGCTTCTGCCTGTTACTGCGAAATGTTCTGGGAATCTTTTCGACAACCGCCATATAATCTATATAAAATTTTACGTCTATAATGTTTATGGATGAAGTTAAGATGTAGGCTCAAGTGGTCCCGCTCTTTATGTACAGGATTTATTGGATTTAAACGATAATGGGTATTGCAAGAAACATGAAGTCTTGAATTAGTTTATATATTGACTGCTCTGTTGATATTGTTTAACAGTTTATATAGATTAGAGAACAATAAATGTGTGCCTAAAGACGAAAATCCTTTGTTTGGTTTCGAGAAAACACTTCTACACAATATCCTAATAGATCGTATCGAATCTCAGCCAACGTTTGTATAAATTTCGTTACCTATTCGTTTTCCTCAACGAGCGTAATAACCGATAACTGTATAGAACTTTACCTTTACTGATATTGCTACTTTATTCAAGTGAATGATATTTTCTTGTCTTAGCAGAGCTAAAAAATGCTTCACGTCCAACTTTATGTGTGTTTGTAATACTTTACATTCTCTTTGTGTTGTTGTTATTACTTGGTAATATGGCGTTTATACTTACTTGAGATTTCACAAAATCGTTTGAAGGTGTATGATCGAAACCACAGTTTTTCCGGCGAAATTCTTTCTTTATTTCATATACAAAGTGATTCAATTCTATTTTCATCTTGTGCAATTGCTGCTATCGTGTTATTATGCCTTTTCCGCTGTCGTTTAGTAATTTGTAAGAAAAAAAGTTCGTTTATTAATATTTGTATTTAGCATTTTAACATCATTGCTATCTTAAGTTACTATTGAAGTTTAATCACTAAATAAAGTTTTAAATTATTCTGTCACCTGACCATAGTACATTTAATATGAAATGGAAAAGTACCCATAGGAAAAAATAATTAATAAAATTGCATAAACAAGTCTTTATAATACACAGATGTTACGGTATTTATACCCTCTTAAATAAGAGGTGTGCTAGGTTAGAGGTATCATTTAGTCTGTAACACACGGATATAAGCATCATAGATCTTATGAATAAACCCATGGCCTGCTTTAAAAGCTAAAGTTAGTTAGAGGAAGGGAAGATTAGAGGTACTTGGGCAGTCTTAGTTAATGTGTTCATCAGGATATGAAGTGTTTTGGTGAGTTAATGGATTTAGTGCTACGATAAAACGTTATTGCGTTAAATTTTCGCCTTAACATATAACAAAAATTATTAAACGTTATTGCGTTAAATTTTCGCTTTAACATATAACAAAACTCCTTACAGATCCGGGTATTCGATTCGGGAATCGATACGGTTTGAAACCTATATAATCTAAAATTCAACAAAAACACTCGAAACTATTCCTCGGCAGCCTTTCGAAAACATATGCATTTGTATTAGGCAGGCGTCTAGAGGTATCTGCTCAAGCTTGTCCTAATATTAAAAAAGCGCATTGGAAAATAGATGCAGGTGCAGTGAATCCTATGTACTTATATCTTCATTAAATGGAATTTTCCTTACTATAGTTTGAATTGACTGTTTGGTCGAAGTCATTTTCACATTGTATCAATCTGCAGCTGTATATTGTGTTGATAGTTGTCGACAATATAGTATTGAGAGCAAGAATAATTTTTAAAATTTAGAAAAAATTTTCGCACAGTATTAAGGTTAAGTTGGTTTTCTTCATGTTTCATTCATTAATTTTTCGCCTCTATTTTGGCAGACATAATAAACTTAATATATTTTTAATATAGTTACACTAAGCAGAGCGAATTATTATTATACGATGCTGCAACATCGAAATCGTCCGAACTTGCCTAAAAGCAGTATATTAACAAAAAAGCAAGGGTTGTACGTATGCAGATAAAACATAATACATAGACATATAATACCGTTGACAGCGTTAAAATCACATCAAAAAACAAATTTCCGCTTACTTAATATAAAAAATCTTGATTTTTTTTTTTCACCCAAGTATTGCAATTATTTATTAAATGTCTACATATTAGGTGCTTGCATGGATTTTGATAGTTTTTTCATTTTAAAGAGGCGTTCATTGAAAAAAGTTGGTACAATACATTTAATCAAAATATTTTCCATTATTTTGTACAATTTTTCCCGTCTTTCTGGCAACATGGCGGTACCGTAGCGAAAGAACGATATTGATTTGACAAGTCATGCAACATATGGCCGAGCGTTGCCATGCAAGCGGACGACTTTGCGTCTGTTAGCCGGTATTGCTGGTTTTTTTTGCAACAATAGATCGTTTAATTTATTTTGTTGATGCCGATAAACATCTGCAGTAATTGTTTCATTCGGTTTTAGCCGCTCGTAACATCTTGCTGAGCAAAACTTTACGGTCATGAATATTCCGCTTCTGTGTGGACGTGAATAACTCTTCTGGACTAACCTATGACTTTTTGCGTTTGGGATTATCGTAGCGATCCCATTTTTCAACGCAAGTCACAATACGCCACAGAAAACTGGTCTTTTTTGGCCAGGCAAGCAATGAAACGTTAATGTTGAAACGATTCGAAATGGTATTTCTCGTCAATTCGTGTGGTAGCCATTTTTCTTTCTTTTGAAGGTTTCCCGTCGCATGCAAACTTCTAGAAGCAGTTGATTCATTGATTGCTAAACTGCTCGAAAATACTTTGAGAATTTTCGTTCAAGAAGTCTTGCAATTCATTCTCTTAGCGCTTTTTTGGTCCTCCAGGCAGTTCTTCGCCAATGACATAAAAAATCCCTTCTTTTCAACTATTGAAACATGATGGAACACAATCACCATAAGCTTCTAGATGTGTTTGATGAGCTTCGGCAGCAGATTTCTTCAAACAACAAAAGTAATGCGTGTCGAAAATTCAATTTTGTACGGCCTACGAGTAGCCTCTAAATAGCACTGAATAACTCAATAATACTAAATAGAAAACTGTTATTTTATGTAGAGAAAGATCAAAATCATCAAATTTAACCGTTGCGATACTTCGCATTGCTTCCTCATTTTCCTCATTTTCCCCATTTCGCCAATAGATGTAGCTGCACAACTATCAACATGCGATTCGTACTTGATTCAATTTTTCACTACGATAATAGGAAGAAAACCAAGAAAACTGTCGTGAGCAACTCGTTTCCCAACCACCGCGTTAGTAAATTATTAAGCTCTGATACCAAGATTAAAAAATGGTGAAACTGATATCAAAAAAATTTTTACGGACAAAGTACATATCTTGACGTAGCTGAGAGATTTTATGTATCAAAAATTTGCCCGTTTAGCAAATATAAATAAAATAACGTAATAAAAGAGCTCTTCCAACACGTAAAGTTGTACAGGTTAGTTGGAACAATCACATTTGGTGTACAAAATCACTTGTCGTGGGAATTGCCAGAGTTTGTGTGTGTATGAAATTTATTTAGGCTAAATAACTAAACAAAAAACAAGGTTATCGGGACATAAGCTCGACATAGATTGTAACAACTCCATCTTTGATACTAAAATAGCATTAGTAACGCACAGTATTGATAACTTAAATATATCGAATTTGGAGGTAATGAAGACTTTACAGAAAAAGACCAACTACGCACAGAGATATATATTGAAACTACGGCGCATAATCGCTCAAAGCAGACGCATGAACTACAAATCGGATAAACGTATATGATAGATAATCGTGCGTACATGGACACTTAATTAAGTACAGTAATTACATAAAGAAGAGAAGCAGATAAAAATTTATTATGTTAGAATGGGAAAATGCTTGTAAAATTTTCCAAATATTTTTTTTTCTAAATGGCCCTCCAAATAGGCAATAATGGTGAAAAAAGGTGAAGAGTGATGGGTTCGAAATAGCTAGAATCTTTGATTTTCCGAATGTAATTCGGAATGTATAGCATGCTTAAAAAGTTAAACGCGTTTTCCTCAACACAATTTCTCAAAACGGCACGCAGGGTAATTCGAATAATTTTCATTCTTTTCCTTTGAAATTTCTACAATATCTTTCAAACTGAGGCTCCTTAGTGAACCAAAGTCGGATGATTTTCGGTAAGTTAAGCTAAACCTTATTTATTAGCAATCGATTGCTTGTTTGTTAGAAAGTTAAACATTTTCATTCAAATATCTCCCGATGACGCTGGAACCAATATATTTATATCCAATTTACTATGGGTATATAGTTGATCGTAGTTCAATATAACATTCTTACTTGGTAAAATCTTCGCCCCCCGTATTTCTTTGGATCTGAATATATAGATTAAATGATTTTTGTTTTGTTTTTTATATTCAAAATTATAGATGTATTACTAGAAAGGCCCTGGTAGTGGCATTTTCAAACATTTCTCAAAAACAAGTTATTTTAAAGTTTCAATATATGCCTAACATCTTCTGTGAACATTATTATTCTACTTCTTTTCCTTTTGTCCCAAAACATAAGCAAAACACTTTTTTGCGTGCTGCAGAGGCTAACAAGTACGAGCTTCTAATAACAGCACCGTTCTTTATTTAATCGTGTACTAAAGACAAGGTTTGTTGCAAGACTAACATTTTTAATGGTATAAATAGTTTGCGCTTTATATTTAAATACATAGTGTAGGAATACTAGCGTTTTATTTTGATATTAAATATTTTTGGTAAATTTAAATGATTATTGATTTGTATCGTGCGATTTGTATAATTTGTAATAATATTGAAAATATTATAATTATGTAATAATATTGAAAATATCTTGATGACGTCTACCAAAGTATGGGCGGAATATTGTTTGGAAAAGTATAGAAAAAATTAAAATTTAACCTCGAGTATATGAAAAAATGTATTTATATTTTTTAGCATTCAGTGTACGTAAGGGCGTCTAACATATCTGGTCAAATAATAATGTGAAAGCAATCCAAGTTCTGCTAATTGCGAACTACCTTCGCATAAACCTTGTGAATGGTTTCATACCTTCTGCATCAACTGCAATGATCGTCAGTCGACTTTAGACAAAAAAACTGTCTTTGAAATTTACAAATACAGAATATATCAAAATTAAAACTGAAAGCTCTTGTAACGTGAGCAAAAATCTCCCCAGGTATCAGTAAATGAACGCTTTACTCTCTAGCTCAATCGCTACATTTGTTGCGGTTATGTCGTAATGCTCACAAAAAAGGGCAAACAACTCCAAATGACCACACATCGAACAGCAGTGTTGAAAAAACAAATTGAATATCAAAAAAATGGTTGTTTTCAACACCAATCAGTTCCGCAAGAGCTTCATCCAAACTAAGTTACTCATCAAACCATCAACTCTAAAACATAATAATTCTCCTCCGCCTAGCCCAACTTCAGCCGAACAAATACAAACAATTAAAAGTAACAAACACAATAACTACAGTTTTGATATCTCAATTGATAAACTGTATGAACCTTTGAGTAAATAGAAGAACGGCATCTCTGGTGGCGATGAATGCATGTCGACTTAATCGCCGTACTCAACATGGTAATACAATCAAAATAAGTTTTAAAATTTTTTAAAGAAACGTCGAAGAATTCTTCAACAATTTCAGTGAAGTACAAATTTTAATACAAGATTTCATATCTAGAGTTAGTATACTTATTGAATCCAATATCCCTCGTAGACGCATCAATCGAAAATCAAGTACATAAAACACATCCGTCGAAATAAACTTGAACATAAAATTTATCGTTCTCTCGCTTTATATTCCACCTTTGCAATACTTCTTCCAGCAAAAACCTTGTGGCTTGTCCTCAACTTCATTGATTGGCTGGAGGCTTCAACAGTTGAAACATAACTTTGGCTTGTGGAAGAAACTAATTTCCTGACATTATTGGAAAACTCACTCATTCAACGCAAAGATGTGAGTGTTTTAAAGAATGAAAAGCCAGCATACTAATCAACCCATCATACATTTTCTCATATCAACGTAATATGTTGGTGTCCACCACTTGTTACTTTTATTTCGTGGATGATTCAAGTAAGCGTAAATTATTGTATCTATATAATACAACAGTTTCTACTATTCATATTCCCAACCCATCAGAACTTGCGGTGAATGTTCCCATATCAAAAAATAAAAATTGTTCTGTTGGTCAGACTACCGTTCAATTTCGATGGCTATTAGAGTTGCTAGATTATCTTGGTTGCTTGAATCTAAAAATGTAATTGCAAAGCTGGGTGTAAATAGGGAAGAAGCAATATGGATTTGCTATTACACATTGATTGTTTCACACGAAAGCAAAGAAATTATGTTACAATTTTTTCAATTCACTTTGAAAAAGCTTTTGACAAGTACACATGTTGCCTTAAATCTTTTAGAATTATCGGGCTTTCGACGTAAATTTTTCAATTATATAAAGTCGAGCAGGCGACTTGGTCAAAAGTTACGTTTCAAAGTTTGTTCCTATGGTGAATGGAACTTCCCAAGGATCTCCTTTATCTGCCGTAATTTTTCAAATTGCCTTTAATGAAATAAGTAAGGTTCCTTGGTGCACTCCGAAAAATTGAACATTGTCCATAGGATGATGTTTATATTCTAACTAACCAAAAAGATAATACGGCAACCATCAACATCCTGGCAGCTATTGGGGAAAACGGTGTCAATTCGGCTAATTCTTGGAGGGCAAAGTACCAACCGAAAACAAAAAAGTAGCGCATTTGTAGAAAACGCCTATGTAATGCGGGGAGTAGTCTATGCACATGAATAATTTACCAATTCACAATATGCAAACAGTCAACGCTTTGGGGCCAAAATTTTCAAATAAGTACCATTGGAAGCCACACTGTTTTCAGTTAAGAATTCTATTCAAATTAGACTGACTTTCGTACACTACGTTGCTTGGAAAAGTTTTGTCTACATATACGGAATTGCTTATCTTAGCAGAACGCTTGTTTTAAGCAAGAACAACTATGATTTGATCTCATATGTCAGCAATTCTTATATATATATATTGCCAAAAAAAAATGAAAAATGATACCTCTTGTGATACTTTACTCTCAACACCAAATTTCCTCACCACTTAGACAATAATGGGTGGCATTTTCTTTTTATAGACGACTCTATGATCTTGCAGCCACATCCGCATCTTCGCCACCTTTAAATATGTCCTTATCTTGCTCGTGTAAGTGGTTGATATACACACATGAAGGATTTTGAAGTAAACGCAACATTCTTTTGTTGACTGACCACAACTAATGTTCTAACAAAGCTGCATGACAATCGAACGTGCAAAAGCGTTGTGAATGATACTGTGATGGCGTTGAGCGTTGATTGTTGTGACGTTTAGTTCAATGTAAACCTATCGAAATCGTCAAAAAGAGATAACATGTAAAAAAATACCGTATAAATCGAGAGATAGACGTATTTCAAAATTTGTATGATTTGCTAACTTTTTCTTTTTCATTTGTACCAGAAAGTGAACGTAATACAAGACGCTCAGAAACAACAACGCTAACCACTATAGAGCGTTTCCCGCCGCATGATAGTAGATAAAAATAATTGATTAGTGGAAAAGCTTCCTCATATTTTATTACCCTTTGGTAATTGTACTTCCTAAGTCAGAGTAACTAGGGATCGGCTTACGTAAACCGTGTCCTAAGTAGAATGCATCATCTGGCATCTAACTGTTTAACGGACCTCTAATGGAATGTAAGAGAACTACTTTCAGTACCCTTTACAAGCTAGTTACGAAGTACAGTGTGAATAAAGTGCAGCAGAATAAGTACTTTTAAGACATTGCATTTGGTACGAATTCTAGAAAGGAAGCAACGCATCGGTAACCGGTAAAAACCTATGTGACATTTTGGGAAGAGGAGTTGTAATCAATCGAACCTGCGAAATATGTTTTGCGAAATTTGATTCTGGGGATTTCAGTCTCAAATAAGATCGCCGATCTGGGCTATTTTGCAGTCCACATTGGAGAGCGACCCACATCTAACCGCTTTGCATTTGCAAAGGAGTTGGGCATTCAGAGACTTTATAAAATAGACATATTCTTGATTAGTATGAGATTCTAAATTGGTTAAGCCATGGTCTGTTTGGTATTCTGTGTGTATTCTTGACCCTTTTTTGCTCGAAAAAGTGAACACATTGACTTCAAATTTGAGAGAAATATTAGAAGTTTCACAGCTCACAGTGATGTGCAAGCTGAATGCAACTCGTTTTTCTAAACAAAAATTTACTTTATGAAGAACCCTACTTTACTTTACTTTTACTCTCATGTGCAAAAGTGGAAAAAATCGGCCGTGTTCACAAAAAGTTACAAATGATTAAGTTTTCGTGTCCTCATTTTTTGGGATTTTGTGTTTATTAATCATAAGGTAAATAAGACAGAAAGCTTAGAACATTTTGTAGACTCCTCATATGAACAGATATTATCCGCCAAAAATGTCAATTCTGACTAAATATTGTGGACACCACGACCTGGTGGATTAATTTTTTCTTAATAATATCGTTCATATGGTTAGCAAATAAGGGGAATTGGAGATTGGATTAATTTTTCTGAAGTAATTTTAATGAAGTAAAAGGTGAGGGATAAATTTCTTATCGTTCACTTTTTTATGACAATAAATAAACGAATGTGACGCCAAACACATTGAAGGTGATCGGCATGCGGGATTCGGCACCAGCCGATTATAACTTTCTTACTTGTTTTTATTTATGAATTTCAAATCGAAGTGATTTTGATACACATTTATGGATATAAGAGACGATAATAAGATATTAATATAACCTTTCCCTGTCAACCTCAGCACAAACAAAAAACAGAACAAAAAGGAACGATTGAAGTGCTTTTCAAAAAACAAATGTAAACAATGTGGATTTAAGTGGAGATTACTGACGAAAACGGTAATTTCTAGATAGTAACACTCAACGAAAAAAATTATATTTAATGATAAGTTGTTGCACGCAAACACGTTTATGCACTGATTTAATATGACCTGGAAAATTTAATTTTACTCTGAATTCGCTCGAGAAACTAAATTGAATATCATTTGTTGTCTATCCGATCTAAATGCGGAAATCTTATTCGGCTTCGGACGAAATTGCAATCATCTATGCGGTAATTAATTGGAACACATTCATCTTGTGCAGGTTTGCAAAAGAATTTTTAACATTTTTTTATTGTTATCTTGGAAATCAGTTTTCACTCCTCCTAATAACTTACTTCAATACTGCACTTATTCTTAATTGCTTATTACAGATCATTACACTTACTACACTTATTTTCGCGTTTATAGTTATCAACTC
Source organism: Glossina morsitans morsitans (assembly GCA_001077435.1). Taxonomy (NCBI): domain Eukaryota; kingdom Metazoa; phylum Arthropoda; class Insecta; order Diptera; family Glossinidae; genus Glossina; species Glossina morsitans. The sequence goes on from CCAG010008391.1 coordinate 29,201, forward strand.
TGTAGACATGTCGCTACGTTTTGTCTAACATCTACATTCATATTTATCGCGCCATAAACGTTGCTCAGTATAAATTTGGTATTTAATTATTTATGATTAGCTTGCAGAAGTAAGAACTGGAGACATACATAATTCATATTCTCCGTTTTGTCTCTCGAACGTGTTTATCGTTTTTGAGATGAGAATGAATATCAAATTGTTGAAGGATTTGCTCATATGGAACTTTGACATGTTTCTACTTACGGGCTATTTTCGAGCAAGTCACTGAATTTTGATAAAAAAAACTACATACTTGGAACTTCTTTTTCATTGCTGTGCTGCTCATCCCGTAGGTATAGCGGATTCGTACTATAAATTGCACTACAGAGAGAATTCAGTAATCTGGCGAGCTTCAGTCCAACTCCAAAAACCACTAAAAAAAGAAGTAAGAACATTATAGTCGGGCAAGGTCGACCGTTCAATACTTTACACTACAGTTATTCACTCGCTTTAGTAATAAGACACCAAAAATAATACACTATTTAATGTAAGGGCATATTTTTCATGAAAGCCTGCATATTGGATGATGCCAAACGTCGCAAGGCGTGACCAAAATTTAGCATGCTTAATTTATTTTCTCCAAATTTTACTATCTTTCAATTTCTACACTAGAATTACTAAAACTAAACTAAAAATTAGACTTTCTCTCCATATAAGAGCTTACTTTTCATAACAACCCCTATATATATGTTGGGGTTTAAGAAATAGACCTATGTGACTCAAACTTGGCGGGCTTCATTTTTGGTTGAAATTACTGTCATGAACAAATTTTCATCACCAAAAATTAACAATTAGCGTTCTTGACATATAACGATTTACGTCTCATAGGAATCCTCCTATACAGTGGTACTCCAAAAATTGACCGACGTCGTCCAAATTCGGTAAGGTACATTTCTTTGTCAATTTACTATTATGAGCCAATTTTCACCATGAAATATTGGAAAATCGACCTCTTTATCATATAAAGATGCAATTTCCATAGGAACAGTTGCATGAGACGGTGTTCAAAAAATTGCCACAGCCTGTCCAAAGTTTTCACACCAATTTAAAATGCCGAAATACTACCGCTTAGTCAGTTTTGCCGAAAAATTTTGAAAATTGCAATTTTTCCCCTATAACCACTTTTCAGAACGAGGCGTTATACGAGGAACGGTCGAAAAACTAAACCGATCTAAACCATTTTCAATAGTATTTGTCCTTTGGCCAAAGTACGTCGGTGTACCAAATTTCATCAAAATATCTTCAAAGTTGCGATCTGTGAATTGAACACAAGCATAGGAATAGACAGACGACCTTAGATCGATGCAGAAAGCAGTTCTGAATTGATCGGCATAATAAAAGGTGGGTTTCTCTCAAATCCTTCTGAGTATTACATACAACTGCAGTACGAAGACAATGAATTGCAAGATTTAATGAACGAAAACCCAGCTCAAACTCTTAAACAACTTTCGAACATGAATCAACTGTTTCTAGACGTTTACATGCGACGGGAAATGTTTTCCTTCCAAAAGGAAGGAAAATTTCTACCAGACGAATTGCCTGAAAATGCCTTTTCGAACCGTTTCAACGTTGCGGTTTCATTGTTTGCTAAGCAAAAAAAGAAGAACTTTTGTTACTCGCTATGAAAAGTGGATCAATTACGACAAGGCCAAGCACAAAAGGTCACGGGTTAGTCCAGGAGAGCCATCCACATCAATAGGGAGGCGAAGTATTTATGGCCATAAAATTTTGCTGTTCATATGATGGTATCAACAAGGTGTAGTGTATTACGAGTAAATAAAACCGAATGAGACTGTTACTGCACACACTTACCGACATCAATTGAACAAACTGAACGATATATTGTTACAGAAACGACCACCACCAGCGGCTAACAGAGGCAAACCCATCCTCTTGCATGGCAACGCTCGACCACATGTTGCAAGACTTGTCAAGTCAATGTAGTTCTTTCGAAACGGTACCGCCATGTTGCCAGCAAGAGGCGAAAAATTGTAGATAATAACGGAATAAATTTAGATTAATATTTACTATTTTTTCTCAATAAATACAGTAATTTTTCTCAATAAACGTCGTTTTTAAATAAAAAAAATCCGCTTGAGTAGCTGAATACGCAAGAGTCTCGACTAGCAAGTCAATGGTCGTGGGTTCAAACCTCAAGTGCGGTAGAGTCTTTAATAATAATAACAATAATAATAATAATAAATAATATTAATAAGAATAAAAGCCGAAAGCCTTAAATGCTAGTGCTAGTGCTTTAGTCTTAGAATTTATTCTCTGGCTAAAGTTATATAATAATAATAATACTAAATGAAAAAAATGATCAAAGTACATGCATATACATTAGAAAACTAAAGAAAATAAATTAACGGAAAGAGTAAAATACTAAACGAATTACGGCAAAATTCTCAAATAACAGACATAAGGGAATCTGATCCTAAAATGCTTTGTCTGTGTGCAGTGTACTCTGACAAGAAAAAAAAAACAAACTTTATGTACTCTTCTTGCAATGAAGATACTTAATGGAGACAAACCCGCTGCATGAGTCTCCGCACCACAAACCACTACGAACAATTTAAAAAATTTTGGCAATTGAAAATTTCGCTTGCATATCAACAGAAAATATGCGCGCAACCAAAAACCTTTTCTTCAGCATTCAATCTGTTTTGAGAAAGAATACCAGAATTAGCTCAATTGTAATACCGAATATTCGAAACGGGCTCATGTGTAATACCGTTTCGATTTAAAACTTTTTCATTCACTTCTAGTGAAGTTCAGTTAGCGCACTGTTTTAATTATGTCCATAAATACATGTCTATTCATGGATGTGTATGTGTATATGCATGTAATTACACGCGAGTCTTATGGGTAAGCGTAAACAGTTTTTAAGAACGTGCAGTATCTTGATAACAGTTGTGATGCAATAGCAGTTAACATACTCATAAGTACTTTGTTAAATACACGCAATTTTTGTCTTGCGCAATTGCACATGTATTCGTATTAAGGTCACCATTCAAAATTCGATCAAAACCGCAAAATTCACCTTGAAATTACAATAACAGCACCTTCCACTGTTATTTTGCATTTTTAACTTTTTCAAGCACATCGAATTTCTTTCTAAGACGCTTAATGAACTAGTTTGGCATTTATGCACATTTTTTGGAAAATTTAAATTATAACTAAACAGTCAATCTTATTACTTTTGATTTTCCTCTTTTCCTCTTCTGATTTACGAAGAACCACACGACCCGTCCGCGATAATCAGAAATGTAATCCCTCACTGTAATTGGTCTATGAAAACCATAACTTCACTGCTTCACGCACGGTATAACACTGATCGAATGTCAAAGCATTATGATGTTGTTTCGAATTTTTTATCTTTCTAAGCATCACTGAATCGGTTAAATAAAGCTATATTATTTGTTGCGATACTTTCTAGTTTATTGTATACAAACGTTAAATTATAAGCTCATAGGCAACATGTTTAAACATTCACAGATTCAAACTGCAGTAGAAGCAAAACAAGTAAGGACAAAACAAGTAATGACAGTCGTGGAAGGCCGACCACTAGATACTCTACACCGTTGCGATCATCTTTATATGTCGTGGTATCCAAAAAGTAGCCTTACATGATCGAAATTTGGTACGGCTGACTTTTTTGCCAATTTACTATTATGGATGAATTTTCACCATGAAGTGTAGAAATTAGAAATACGAAAAAAGTCGTAAATACGGTTTTATAAGAAGGGATTCAAAAAATTGCTCGAAGCGATCCGAACCTTTCATGCCAATTTAGAATATCGAAGTACTATTACTCAGCGATTTATGTCGAAAAATCTTGAAAATTGCAATTTTTTTTTAAGTAAAGCATTATATGGGAAGTGGTCGAATAAGTGGATGGATCCGAACCATTTTCAATAGTGTTCTTTCTTGGTTCAAAACATGTCAGTGTATCAAAATTCATCAAAATATCTCAAGTAGTGCGACCTGTAGCTTGAACATAAAAGTTCAGAGGCAAACATCAGACGGCCACACAAGCTTACATGATTCTGAATCGATCGGTATAACAAAAAGAGGGAGTATCCAAACATTTTCTGGGTGTTATACATATCCGCAAAAACTTAATATACCCTGTAACACAAGTGATGTAGGGTACAAAAAGTAAAATAATATGAAAAGACAATAACTTCTGCTTAAACCGGCTTTCTTAATTCACGTCGACTTTGTTGTCGCTTTCAATAAAAGCTATGCATTTATCGAAGAGGGAAATATAAGGCCTCGGACTGAATAACAGAGTTTGCTAAATGCAACCACATGCTATGTCTTTTGTCCCTCTCTATCTCAATCTAATTAGAAGACGAATTTGAACAAAAAAAATAGTGGGGAAAGAGAAGGCGGAAAGAGAGATCACTAATGCGTTTTACTCTCTGTAAAATATTAATTTTGTATTATTCTCAATCTACATTAAATTATGTTTTAGCTTCATTCTGATTGCTTTTAGCAATATTTTCAATGGTCTGCATCGACGGGTAAAATGTTTAGTAGAAAAGCGAAATATTTCCATCAATATATTTTGTATGGTCTTCAGTTGTTTTATATTAATATTTGTCTTTTAACATGTGCTTTAGGATAAACAGACTATAACTATTTGTAAACGTTATAGTTTTCGTAGGGTGCGTGAATAGCGAAATTGATTTGATCATGCTTTTCACTTCAGTCTCGCGGGCGATTTATCTTGTAACACTTGGTCTCAAATTAATCGTGTTGTCTGCAATTCGAAGAATTTCCAAGATAATCGATATTCCGCTTATGTTTATGTCCGCAAATGTTTTTATAACAATCGTTTCAATTTCAACTTCAATTTTTCTATGTGCCCATACTCTCACAATTAAATTATAGTCCAGAGACCACAGCCAATAAATACAGCTTATATATAGATTTGGTTGGATCCTATTCCTTCCACGAGCGCTGCGGACAACGTATGATTTCTGAACGACTGAGATCGTTATGAAGAAAATGACATTTGCTCTTCTGGCAATCTTTTATCGTATGTTATTACGATTTACTTCGATTTCCTTGCGTTTCATGATTTTTATTTACGTTATAAATATTAAATGATTTCTTACTTGTAGAGACAAATTCATATGTTAGTAGTACCTTCGAGATCAAATTTGAAGGGATGTGTTTGCTTAAAAATTTTATTTTCAATTTCGAAGCGCACTCCAAAGCAAGCAACCAGTGGCTATTATGCGATTTCTAAAATTAGGATTGTTTCTTAGCATATTGCATAGCATATACTCTACACCACTTGTTGCACAGCGTATATTAAATTAATGCGGACTTGTGCAACATCCAGAGGGACTTAAGACTGACCGATCTTTTATTATGCCGATCAATTCAGAACCGCTTTCTGCATCGATCTAAAGTCATCTGACTATTCCTATGCTTGTATTCAATCCGCAATTTTTTAGATATTTTGATGAAATTTGGTACACCGACCTGCTTTGGCCCAAGGACAAATGGTATTGAAAACGGTTTAGATTGGTTGACTTTTTCGAGCGTACCCCGTATAACGCCCTATTCTGAAAAGTCGTTATATGGGAAAAATTGCAATTTTTCAAATTTCTCGACAAAAGTGGCTAAGTAATAGTATTCAGACATTCTAAATTGGTGTGAAAACTTCGAACCGGCTGGACCAATTTTTGTTGTCTCGCGTAACTGTTCATAAAAAAACTGAATCTTTATATGATAAAAATGTCGATTTTCCAATATTTCATGGTGAAAATTGGCTCATAATAGTAAATTGACAAAGAAATGTACCTCACCGAATTTGGACGACATAGGTCAATTTTTTGGGTACCACTGTATAGGAGGTTTCTCATGAAACATAAACCGTTATATGCCAAAAAGGCCTAACTGTTAATTTTTCTGTGATGAAGATTTGTTCATGATAGTAATTTGACGTAAATATTGGGTCTAATTTGAACGACATAGGTCTATTTCTTCACACCACTTCATATAGGATATCTCATGAGTAAGCCCTTCGAAAGAATTTTTTATTTTTAATATTTTATGACGAAAATTAATTCATAGTAGCGTTTGAGCAAAAAAATTAACGGTGGGGAATTTGGATCACATAAATCTATTTTTTTTGGAGCCCAACATATATAAGCGCTATCATGAACCGCAAACAATAATATGTACATTTTGGTGTGTTATTACCAAAACGGACGAAAACTATACTAGGCAAAAAAACCGGACTAATAATTCAAAACTCAATGCTAATTAAAACATTGGCGGTATTTCAATTTTGAAGTCAATTGTTTTTCATTTAATTTTATATAACTTCAATATATTAATAATAATTAATTGAAAAATTATATTTGTGTCACCACGAATGTTATGACCTACAAAATCGGGCACTCCTCATTTCGTCGCCTACAAATTAACTGTGACATGAATTATGTGATTTATCTTTAATTATTATCATTTAATCTAATTATTATGTTAGCATTATGTATAAATAAATCGACATAGTTATTTTGTCTTTGACACACTTACATATAAGCATATATATTCGTACTTATTTCACATATTAACATCCATAGTTACAAAACGTATATTATGTGAATATACATACATTTTACATAACTTGCTAAGATCATCCATCCACCACAAATTTGCATAACACGCACATAAACATACACATGCTTAAACTATCTAAGTTTATACTAATATTTTTGCCCACTCTGGGTAAAATAGTACCCGTTAATATGTGCCCTTGTTATTATTAAATTATGTGTGTATAAATAACACGGCAAATCAGCTATAAGAAGAGACGATCGTCGGCCTTACAGCGGTAAAGTCCTAGCTAGCCGTAAGTTGGGATCTACTTTTGCTCTTAAACTTAGAAAAAAAGCGAGATTGCGAATTTCTTCTTTATTCCTAATCTGACGGTGATGCGTGTTGTCTGTTGGTCTTTACCCCAGCACTTACCGTCGGCCGCACTTTGAGAGCGAAAGTTTAGGACGAGGAGGAGCGTTAATCGGCAAAGCGACCAGCAGAAAGAGGGCAACAAACTTTCTGATAACGTAGACCCTGGCGCGTCTGAACCGACTCGTACATTAAGAGATAGAAAACTATCACGATATAATGTTATGGCATTGATTGTTTATATATAAATACAAAATATTTCTAGTCAGATTTGAGATATCACAACTAATTTTATGAGAAATTGACTGGGCACATCACGGAAATTTTTAATATCCGTCAAGACGTAACTGTTAACATAGGTTACGAGGAAGACACTTTGGTACAGCGAAAGCCTTGAACTTTGTTTTACTAAATTTTATTTTCAACAAGATAAACAACATATTACTTTTTGCAAAAATCGTCTTTATTCGTCAACATAATTTTTGTCGAAAGTAACACAATTAGTGCTCTTACTTCTCTAACGTTTCGATGACTTTATAGAGCAATTCCCCAAAACTCGAATGAATTTCGCTCAAAGCAACGACAATACCAATTACTTGTGCGAAATAAGTACACCCTTTTGTGATTTCTTTAGGATATCAGCTATCTCTCGCAAATTCAATTTTCGCTTATCGAAATTAATTGTACAGAATTTTTGATATTCCCGGTCCATCCGTTGAGTTTAGCATCATCGGTACGCCTGTGAAATCGTTTAAAATCAACAAATCTTCGACAAATTGTTTTCAAGCCAATGCTGAATTTTTCCCATCAAAAGATTTGATCAAGAAACAATAGTGGGATTTCTTCATAGTTTCGAAAATTATTTTAGGCCATAATATGGTGATCGGCATGACGTAAAGATTTAATGGGCTGTTGGGGTTATGGCACTTTCTAAAAATAATAGAGATTTTTCATTGGAGGCGAAATCTATATGCTAGTCTTCGGACTTATTGACCAGCATGTTAATTTAGAGTAAGAACACAGCTTAATCTTTTTGCTTAACTGCTGCTTGAACCCAAACCGATCACGGGCTGGTTAATTGCCTAAAGGCTATCAACGTTGACTCCTTTCATTTGTGTCAGTCCCCTGCGCCACAGTTTTTTCAATAATGATGATAATAGCAATACCAACCAAAAGAGAAGGAAAAAATACAAGCTGACTAAAGACATATGTACTGCGGGTGAGCGATAACTACAGCATAGATTTTTGCACAGTTATAAGAATAAGAAAAAGAAAAGAATGATGTACATATTAAATTACTATTTACAAAATTGGATTTATTAAAACCTTCAATTCGCTTGACAAAACTTTTCTACAGAAACGAACAATTGCAGATGATTTAAAGAGGTGGAAGCAGAGTACAGGATTTCTCAAATGATGAAATTAATTAAAAAATGTTGGGATATTGGATCAATCAAAGGAAGCTGTCTTCAACACGCTGGCCGTTCTTCAAAAGAAAAACATCGAAGCAATTTAAAGAAAGTTGCAGAGAGTCGACAAAGCGCTCAGGAATTGTACATATCGCTGCCACGTACTCTCACGAAAGATTTGCATCTTCGTGCTTACAAAGTTCAGTTCGCTCAAAATTAAAGCTTATTGGCCACGCATAGCGATTCGGATTTATTGATTGCAGACCATCAAGCGGGTGCTGATATTTCGAACAAAGTAAGGCTACGCAGATGACAGCAAAGCCTTCGAGACCATATATCCGGTATGCTATTCCGTGTCTACTGCATACATTAAAAAACAATACAAAATATGTAATTCTTAAATATAAACCTGAGTTTTCTATCAAAATTACTTCTTGCGAGGATTTTGGGACATCCTTTATAATAGTGGTGCTGCAGTTTAGCATAACCATGCGAGTATCGAATACCATAAAATAATAGGAAACTAAAGGCAAAGTAAGCCAATTCTTAGATCTACATTATAAAAAATACTTTATGAGTTTAAAAGCTGATACAAGAAAATTCGAGCGCGCATGACTCATATTAAGCCGACACAATGTGGTGACCAAATTGTGCTAAACGAACGATGTAGAAAACGTTTGAATTTGTAAATGGAATAAAATACAATAGCATAAATGCAATACAAAGTAAACACGCCAGCAAAAGTGATGACACCGCGCATTGGTGAAGTCCAATCTAATATTGGATAGACATAATGATTTCCATATCTAAAAGAACAAAAAAAGAGAGAGAAAAATTGAAAATAAAAATGATGTGAAATTAAAAAAAGAAAATTTTTTACTTACTCGTCCATACCGCCGCATAAAAAATAAACGATTGTAAAGCTAAAATAAATGATAGGCAAGAGCATGGCATAGACGGTGTGCAAAACACGCACTGGAAATCCCACCATCAGAAAATCGATTAGCATAAAAACCGAATTCAGGCAGTGGGTCACAAAACTCAACACAGGAAATCTCATCGGTTTATCTGTGAACGTATAAAAAAAAAGAATGGATGAACGCATCTCGTTTTCCAAGAAAATGGTGCACGTACTTACTCATTTTACCATGCAAAATAGACCAATAGACGGTTGTAATGACTAAGGATACTGACATGGTGATGCCGTGTAAGAGCCAATACACTTTCACCAAAGGCGTCGTAGGAGAACCTTGCGCACCCATTTCACATATGTTGGTGCGCAATGAGTTTATATTAAACTGCCAACGCGTAACCAATACAGCAGCGACAAATTGTGTCAAAAGACCAAGCATAACACCCCAATTTGTCATAAAGATAAAATACTTGCCATCAGAGTATTGCAGGGATAAACAAACTAAAAATACGCCGGCAAAGCACAACATCCAAATCCATCGATAAATCAAGTAGAACCAACTGCGCTCACCGCTTTGCCACTATTCATAAGAAATTATAACATGAAAAAAAAAGTAACAGCAATTAATTGTCGTCAATTTGTGGTCTTTACACCTGCTAAATGGTCTTTCTGAGGAAACTCCCAACGTATGCTATAAAGCTATATTAATCGATACTAATTATCCGCAGCATGTCCCCCATTTTAGATTATCGAATTGCAAATTTTGTAGCCCAATATATATGAATATATACTTCATGTATATACTTCAATTCATAAATACTCCGTTTAAAAATTGACAGTCAATAAGAAATGTTAACAACTTGACCGTCGTGAGTATTTCAGTCTGACTCCAACGTTAATATGTGCTGGTTGAATACATGAACGATGCATGAATTAACATGTATTAAACGCTGCCGCATGGTATTCAATGCTCTGCTCTATTTTCGTCTGTCTCCTTGTTAGAACAATCGAAGTTAAATCGAATGTGGCTTTGCTTACTAAAGAAGGTTTTTCTCTAAGAGTTGTAATTTTAAATCGATTACGTAAATGGAAAGCTTTTTTCACCGGTAAAAAATAAGCATTACTCGCATTCACAGGATTAGTCTTAGAGTAGAAAAGTCAGTCAGTCGTAACGCTATTCGAACCAATACAGCGCTGAGCTACGAGCTACGAAAGTTTTGATTATTCCTTATCGTCTACAAGCATTTGCGCACCAAATCAAAGAATGCATGGAGTATACATCTGAAAATCTCCTGGCTTTTATTTTTCAAATATAAATACAATAACAATTGTATGAGGACAATTCAAAAATGATGCGAGATTTAAGGCAAGCAACTTGTACTTCATACTTTTCGTTTTTTTGTTGTTTTTATAATAAAAACACATATTCTATCATGCTTTTCATCTAACAATAAAAATAATGGAAGTAGATGAACCATAAAAGTGAAATAGTTTGGCATTGATTAAAGATAACTGAAAATTGTCAAATATGCTCAAAAAGTTTTAAGCCACAAAACCGACCTACTGTGTCTTCGAAAACATCGCACTTACGAATTTCGATTAAAACAATGAAAACGAAGATTGAATTCCCCCGATATAGACTATGCCAATTTTTCGGAAAAATTTCATTTTACAAGCATAAGAAATTCTTTTTTTCTTTCTTCTAGAATTTGGAAAATAACATTCATTACCAAAAGGATGTTTGGTTCTTTTCCTTAACCAGTCCGAAGAGCTACCCTTTTTAGAGAAAGTTGCTAGTGCGATATTCAAGGCTAACGTTGCGTGGGACGCTTTATACCTTCTCCGACATGCTAAGATGTATGTTAAGAAATTATTTATCGTTTAAAGGCGTCTCAAACAACAATATATTAGTGTAGCTTCATTGATACGAGCGTTGACTAGATGTGCGGCCGAGAATTATTAGAAAGCTTTAATGCTCTGTCAATAAATTGAAAGTTTGGGAAGAAGTTTTCTTAGTTGCTGCTTTCCTTACCTTTTCAAAACATGTAAAGTGCAAGACGCCTTTGACAGATGCGGGAAAAATGACATGGTTTTTCTGTCTTCGGAACGTGCGAAGAGTGAAACGCATATAATCTTGGAGGAAATAGCACGAGGAATAATATTTCAACAAAAGGGCAGCTTTATGGTTCTGAGAGATTGCAATTTAATGGAGAAAATAGTGTAAAATTTCTTGTATTAAAAAATATGTTTATAATACATTCAGAAATTTTAAAGGAGCTTTTACTAGAGTTTTTTACAATATTTTTAATATCATAATTAATTTAGCTAGAGACATGAATTCAAGAATTAAAGTCTTAAAGCGCTAGAATCGGAAGTTATCGGCTTTTTTGAAAACTCTACCGCAATATTTTTAAAAGCACAGCACTTCGCGGTTTTTTGATTTTGTTTTGGTCTTCTTTTTGTACCTTGCTCTTTTCAAATGATTCCAAACTGTCATGTAGTTGATATTTAGTATCTCCGCTATTTCCTAAAAGTTTTTGTGACGGTCGTGTTTCACCAGTTGCAAAGCTTCATCGACTTTTTCAGTGACTGGACGACCGGAGCGAGGTGCATCTTTGACATGGAAAAGTCCAGAACGAAATCAAGCAAACCACTCCGGGGTCCTTCGTTCACTCTCAGCATCCTGACTGCACATTTCATCAATTTCTTTTTTGTAGCGTTTTTATTTTTTTTATAGTAAAAAAGTATCGCAAAGCAAAGATTTAGAAAACTACCTTCACAAAATATGTAAGCTAAAACGTCACCTTTAAAGCACATGTTCGTTTGAGACAATTAGGTGAGTGTTGCCCGATATATATGCATCAACAACGTCTAGTGCCAAAAAACAGCGAAAACCTTATATATCATCCATTAGAACACGTAGTTGCTGCAGAGCTGATTTACATCAGCCAACAGAATTTTTTATTTATTCAGTACAACGGTAAGCATTCAAATAACTGTAGCTTTGGACGCAAGCAACTTTCGAAAAAAACATCACCGGCGCTTTCAGTAACAAGCTCAGAAATGTAAAATTCTACTATAATAATAAGAATTTAGGATAAATGAATGAAATTTGTGATTATATAAAGCTATGCAGCACATTTTAATTTTTGACCATTTGATCAAAGACTATTTATTAAATATTACAATTTTTGCAAAATGTGTGTTTTTGCACGGAATTTGTACATTATTTTAAAGCGAGCTATAGGAAGCGAGCGAATAAGCTTTCTTGCCTTTGATATTATTTTGTAAAAGAACGCAAAATGAGAAAAGAAGAAAGTTCGACACACGTAGCTCCGTCGTAGTGTCCTTCTTGTATCGATATTTTTTTGTATCTTTTTTATCCCTTTGTTTCTAGAAAACTTTCTATATCAGGCTATCATCTGATTACTCAAACAGAGAACTTGAATCTGAACTGGGTGCAAGAACGTTCGTGCAAGATAAAGGTCTACGTGGCAGCATCATTTAAGATTTTGCAATTATTTTTGGCGAGAAGGAAAGGTAGCAGAATAGTAATATTTGAGGACGTTATTAGGCATACCCGTTAACATTAGAAAAACAAATTATTTTTAAAAAATATGAAAAATTAGCAACTCCGAAGCCATTCTTTGGAGACATCATTAGCTTAAGGGGCTCTGGGATAAACAGCATAACTGAATATACGTTCCAATATCTTGTGAAATACGTAGGGACTTTTTGTGTAAATGGCGAAGAGTGCAACTTAAAAAACTTGCAAAAAGGATCACACCTTTATTAATAAACAAGTAAAAAAATTATATTCGGCGGGGGCCGAAACTCGCATACCCACCATAACGCTTTTCGCATTCTACTCTCAAAGTTCTTCTATTTGATACCCATAGCACTGATATTAAGAAAAAATTAATCGTAGTATCTACCATATACATTTTTAAATTAACCCCTTTTTTCGGCAAATAATACATTTATTTGACGAATGTACAAAATGGTTTTAAAAATTCTGTCTTGTTTGCCTTATGATAAATAAACATAAAATCTCAAAAAAGTAAAAAAAAATACAATTTAATTATTCGTAACTTTGTGTGGGCATAGCCATTGGTTCCATTTTTGGACCTAAAGAGTAGAGTGTTTCGTAACATAAATGTGGGAAATTTGCGCCTTCTAACTTCAATAATTCCCGAGTAATGAACTAAAATCCAAAAATTTTTGTTAAAAAAGACTGAGTGACATTCAGTTTGCGTTTCACTGCGCGCTCCTGTTCCGACCAATTTGGCCTACTTTCAACACCAACCCGCGTACAGGAACTCCCAATGTTTCTACTAAACTTGAAATCGATATCTTCATTTCTGCGACCAGGAGAGTGCCAAAAATACACGCCACATAGCCACACAGACGGACAGATATGGCTGAATCAGCTCAGAATTTCACGCTGATCAAGAATATATATACTTTATACGCTTTCTGAAGCTTCCTTTTGAGTGTTACATACATTATGGAAAAAAACAAACTGAGTATACTCCTATCTTACAGTGGTGGGTATAAAAACGTTTAAATTAACTTAACGAAAAAATTCACCGGATATTGCTTCGCAGATACAGTAAAAAATTCGAATGAGATAAATGAAAAACGTGTGAGTTGTGCTACTTCTGGATTTTAAAAACTGCGTTTCGAGATAAACGCGTTTAAAATTTTGACATGTGTTCTCAACACGTTCTTTATTACAATAACTTTTTTATTATTTTTTGTCAGTGTACGATTCCAGGACCATAATACTTCTTTTCCAAGTTTAAACATTTTCCCCTTTCTTTTCTCTCGAAGACTTTATGCTACAACCTGCCTGTTTTCCCCATTCATCAAAGACGGCTCAGCTTTCTTGATCCGGTTAGCATCGTCTTCAATGCAAAACATACTTCTGATTCTAATGCTACTTCGACGCCGTGTTGAATGCGCTGTTGTTGTACCTTTCCTGCCCCGGTACGTTTTCTCATTCCTTGTAATTTTCAAGTCTTATGACATTGCACATAATTTGTTAAAAGCACACACTACAGCGTGATTTAAGCGAGAAATTATCTGATTTGCATACAAGTACTTAAGCTCAGTTAGAGTCTTTTATTTGCCCGGAATTGCTTTTAAATCTGTATGAATACTTTTTGAACGCAATTCCACGAAACGAACTAACACCCAGCAGTTAAGATATTAAACTATAATTTCCCAACAGAGATTTATTTGAAACAGACACTCCTTTTTTGGGAGTGCTTATAGGAAACCCCGAATTTTCAACGAAAAATTGGGGTAATGGAATTTTTTTCACGTATTTTAGAAACTTGAAAACATCTATTGAACAAAAAAAAAACGATTTTTTGAAAAATGTGCGGCGTTCCACCCCCTTTAAAACAGCAATAATTTAAACAATGCAAAGAGGTGTTATGTGATGATCTGGAAAAAGATGTTTGATTCAATTGCCGAAAATTGGTGGAAGAAAATCTGACTACTGTTGTGAAATGCAATTATGGGCGTTTTATTAAGCGTGGACGAGCGATTTGACTAATCATCGCTCTTAAATCAAAATTTTATATTATCATGGTACATGTCTTTATATCTCTAACAAACATTAGATAATTTAGAGCCTTAGGAGCTTTACCATATTTGTGTTTTTTCTGGTTGATTTTAGCTTTGTTTGCAAATTTAATCCACGGAACTAAACTATAATTAGGAGCGTCAAGCTTTATATATTTGCCTGACTTTTTACGATAATGAGAGCTTCATAAACAGGCGTTCGACAAATGAATGGGATTTTTACGTTCATTAAGAATGCATTTGCATTATGGGGCTTTTATCCCATATTTGCGGAACTTACAGTATGGCGTAATTTGTGACATCAACTTTTCGCTTCTTCAGGTATGACTGCAAGACTACGCCTAGGTATACTTTGAGTAAAATAAGTTTTAGAGGAGTAGGCACTTAAGAATAGGGTGCCATAGTCTTAAAAAGAAACTAATTTACATCAAGAGAGACATTCGTTCAATGAATGCGATTAATTGATAACTTTTCGGAGCTTAAGATTAATTTGACAACTGTGAGTAAGATTAAATAATGATTCTTTGGACGGAGAAAAGTCGTAATTATATACGAAACTTCATGTTGTTTACATACTGCGATTATTTTTTGCCTCTTAATCCATTTTTACCGCGTTAGTTGAAAAGCAAAGTATGTTCGTATGAAGTCTAATAAAATTGATCGCCAATACCGATGACAAATGTTCTCTCGCACGCTTTAAACAATATATAAGTTTCTCGTTATTGAAAACTGTTAAAATATTAAGGCACCTTTGAAAAAAGTCTACGATTCCCAGATACGTTTTCACAATTACAAGTAATACACAGCGATATCTAGAAAAGTCTAGCGAAGATCTGTTCGCTCAACGTTCATCGTACCAAATTTCAAACAAAATTTCTTTCCATACGTTGGCAGCACGTTTCATATATATGAACCAACTAATATCGGCACATCAAAGAATACATGTAAACTGCTCCTCCTTAAGCATGCACAGCTTTTTGAGCATGGCGATCGAAGGCTTAGCCCAACATATCCGATTTGTTGCACTTGAAGTATTGATTTCATTAAGAAGCAATTTAAGAGTGAATTAAAAGGTGGAAAACAACAGACACCCAGAAGTAAATGAACCTAGCTATTCTACTGCTAATGTGCTGTGTATACATTTTATTAGATCTTCAATGTGTCGTAAATATATATCGGCCAGTTGCGGGACATAGAATTATTATTTAATTTTTGCAAGGAGTTGTATTGTGAAATGTCTCTAGCATTGCTTGTTGAATTTATAAGTGATTTGTAAGTGATTTTCTAAAGGAAGTGAAAAATGTGTTGACAAAAAAAACCACTGGTTATTCATACTTGAATTTTGTTTAGTCTAATAGTTTAGTCTGTGTACACGCATGTTTGCTTTCTATTTTATATATGTGTATTGTATTATATTCCTCTGAATCGCTATAAATAAAGCACTGAATAAAAATTAAATTTATAAAACTTTTTATGGGTCAGATCAAAAAAGTTAATTGCTTTGTTTTTGCACATTACTTATATAAAATGAAATTTATGACGACTTTTTAAGCTTCAGCTGCCACTTTTGCGCAAACAATGTAATAAGTACTTCATAATTACACACTTAAAGATCAAAAACTTTCAATTAAGATTAAATTTCAGATTGTTTATACTCTTCTCACTGACCATTAAATAATTTCTTCGCCGATTTATAAGCGAACATTCATTTTAGAAAGCACGCACAATGTACCTGAGAACGATAAAATTGATCCACGCGGTTGTGATTGAATCCGAAATTCTTCACCTGAAATTCATTGCAAAGGCGCTTCTTCTTTGCGAATTTACCAGTTAGATGCATACTTTCTTGATAAACGTATTTGCTATTGTCTTTGTACAATTTAGAAACACACATCCAAACTGCTATTCATAGAATTGAACGTTAAAAGCACTTAATACGACTTTCGTTATCGTTGGTACAAAAATAGACAGTAAAAAATCAACTACTGCACGTTTTAAAGTTTTGTATTGTTCTGAAGCTCTTTGGTGGCTCTAGCCGCACAACTAACTTAACAGACACATTCGTAATACGCCTTAAACGGTTATTTTTGTTGCTTTTTTCATTCTTATTGTTATATTTTATAAGGTTTTTTTCGGCTCAGTTTCGATTTGATTTTCGCTCTTAATTACAATTATTTTCGTCGAGCGAAGTTATATGGCGTTGCACTCGTACAGGTCATGTGTATATAGGAATTTTATTACAGACTGAATAGAATTTTAACGTGTACTTACTTATGTGTAATGTTACGTTTGAAGAAACTTATCTAAGCTATGGCTTTTATTTGTCTGTAAAGTGAGAATGGGTTGTTTGTATGCCACTTGTTCAATAAATAAACGATCGCGGGTATATGAAGATGCAACGACAAGTTCGAAGGCTATATTGTAAACGAGAGATGTGTCAAATATTATAAGAATGTAATGGCTAGCACAACTGAATTCTTCGAACACACTCTTCATCACATTCATAATTCAGCCTTAGAATGTATTGCTTTTACCTCTCCCATCAAATCAGTACGTTAGAATTGCAAAATCATCTGTTAAATGTGGACTTGTTTACATTCGTTTAAAGAAAATATTTTTGCGTTTGCTGTTTACCTGGCCCTAATAAATATCTCTCGTAGACCGAAATAAACAGTTTTTTATTTTTGTGTAATAGGGATAGTTTGTATAATGGTCGGGAGTGGATCAGACGCATCTGCAAACTGTTCATCTGCCGTAGAAGTAGAAGTCAGCTTTCTACTTGAATTTTCGAAATCATGAGCCCTTCAACAATTGACGTCAGTAACCCGACGATCGGACGGGTATTTCCACAGACCCCACCCGTTAGTAAATCGAGAATGCATACTGCATCATGTCTCTGATAAATATTTGTGAATTTTACTAATAGAAATCTGATAAACTTCCATCAGTCGATGGTAAGCAAAAACATTTAAATATAACCAAATTTCGACTCTTCTAATGTATTGCATTTTTTTATTTTTTAAAAATCTCAGAACAAGTATGGCGAGACGGAAAAATTCGCGCTATACGCATTTTTCCATTATTCGTGCTTTACGAGGCACCCAAAATGTTTTTTCGTAATGAAGCCGATCCAATGTACTACTATGGGTAGGCTACTGCTTCATTTCCCTTTTTTAAAGCCGTTATCCGAAGTGTTTAAATGTACTAAACTTGGCTTTTCATTTTTCAAAGATAAGCATGAAAATTTTAATAGCATCAATTGATCCACTCGTCCCTCAAAAACTGAGGTACGCAACAGCGCTTCTTAAATGATAGCTAAAATATAATTTTGAAAATATATAACTTTAAAAATTTTACCGCCCACTATCTGCACAGAACAGTAACTTGCAAGCCAAACTGAAATTGACCTGAAACTTATTGTAGTTTGCAAATTGTAATGAAAATTTTATTTGAATATTGGGACTGGTCCACCTTAACACAGGCCCAACACTGGCAAAAAGCTTTTACTTTCGTCTTTCCCTTTGTATGAAATTTTGCACTAAAATTTCTTACAGTCTTCTAAACAATGAAAATAAAGTTCCGATAGACAAACTTATATATCCACAATTTACGATCTGCTTCACACTTTTATATGTTGGTTTAAAATGGTAAGTAGCGAAGATATGGTTTATACTCGTCACCTGCACCCGTTCCCCGAAATAATTACAATGGATCAATCGAGGCGAAAGCTAACAAAAAAAGCAAACCAAATAGCATAGACGAGTTAAAAATCGTAAATTGAGACGTATCTAACTAGTAAAAAAGCTACAAATTTCTCTACACACTTCGTTCATTTCTTTGCTCACCTTACGCTTATTATTGCAAAAGAGACAACAAAGCTCGTTAGTAACGAGAATATGTATTTTTGACATCCTCAGAGAAGGGGAAAAACTTTAGGTATTTTAGAAAACATTTTTTTTTATTGGTTTCCCAACAGTGCACAAACGTTCACTACCTAGGAGATATTTTGTTCTTGAAAATTTTCCTTTCCCTATGCACTAGTTATGTCAAAGGTTCCGGTCTAAGCTCTCTCATCCATCTAACAGTTATCTTTAAGGCGTGTTTGTGTGTCTATTTATAAGTATTTCCAAGTAAAATAGGTCAAATCAAATGCACTGTGTTGCCCGCTGTAATATTGAGTAAGCGTGGGCAATGAATATTTTATCAATAATCTATGAAGACTATACAGGCAATTTGTATTATTGCATCTGCTATGGTGCATAAGTGATAAGCGAAAAAAATCATTTTTTTCCTTTTGAAATTAAAGGTGCTGCTCTCAGTTCATGTTGTATTATAGCCATATCCTGTGACATACAGACATGTTTAGATTGTGTCAACATTTGACAATGACTAAGAATCAATGGTCTCTGAACCTTCCTTCTGGGTGTTCCAAACGTCTTTGACGAGATGAATATACCTCTTCCTTTGGTGGCAGATACAAAAAAACTAATTTCGCTTCGGTCAGGCGACCGTTGCATGAAATTGAGTATAGGAGCAAATCGAACGTTGTCAGAACTTCTGATGAGAAATTAAAAAATTGAGATGAAGCTTTCAATATTAATTTTAAATTCGGCTAAAGAATTATAAATTTTCATGCCATTTCCTCAGCCATTTTACAACACGTGAAGGGCGATAGTGTGACTTCGTCCACTAATAAACGATATGGTATTAATTTTTATAATTTGTCCGTACCATACATTCAACTGCCGACCTACCTCACATGAATTTAAGATAAGATTATTCACGTATCAAAAATTGAATCAAGTAAAATAAATGCGGAAACAATTACAGTTAGAATAATTAGGTCCACTAACATATAAGAATATTACGGCTTAAGAGGTATAAATACTTTTAAACTCTGTTTAACAATTAAAAATATCTTGCGTGCCGTTTTAGAAGTGCGAGGCTATGTTTTTTAGGAACGAATACAAGCAAAGTGAGCAGTTACACAAGCTGTTTGGTAATATGTGTGTATACACTTCGCTTATATAATTCATGTCATATAGGCGTTAAATTAAAATGGAAAATAAGACAATTTTAATTGGTTTTTTATATCCCACACAAGTTGTGGTTCAGGAACACTTTTTGAATCGATCTAAGCTTGTCTGTTCGTGTGACGTCTGTCCATTTAACTTATATTCATCTGCAGGTTGCAATTTTTTAGATATTTTTACGATATTTGGTGCACTGGCTCGTTTTCGTATAAGAAAATGAAATTGATCGGATCGGTCTTCTTCTCCTATAACGCCGCTATAGGAAAAAATATTGTCATTCTCAAAATTCCGGTTCACTGGTGTGCTTTAACTCAAGGACGATTGCTATTTAAAATGGTTTGGATCGGTCCATTCTTTCGACCCCCGACACTCCCGACATAACTCTCTATTTTGGACTATTCGGCCGCTATTCGGGAAAAAATTGCAATTTTTAAAATGCTTTTATGTGTTAACAAGTTATATTTTTTAATATTTCGTGGTGAGAATTACTTTATAACAGTAAAAGCGGATCACATAGATGTATTTTTTGGATACCATGGCATATAAGGATTGCTCTAATATGCGAGCTTTCATGAGGAGTATGCCTTTGCATGAAATTAATGTGTAACGTTTAGTGTATTATTACCAACACGAGCGTACAACCGTATTTGGCGAAGCATTATAGGTTGTCTAATCGTCTGCCTTTGCCCACTATTAATTGTTTTACTTTATTTCATTTTTTTAGTCTATTGGTTGCTAGTCTCAAATGTTTTCAAAACTTCTACGCCAACTGAAATATTAGTAAAGCAGAGCTTTTTTCTAATTGCCTACAATATATTTATATAACTTGATGATTTGAAGTATGTGGGATATACGATGCATAACGAGGAAATATTTCTCTTTCTAAGTCGGTTTCTCTTACTCTCGCTTTATATAATTTCCTTGTTGCTTATATATAAAATTTATAAATTTCTGCAGAGCCAATTAATTTGTATATATTAACACAGACTGCATAAGAAAATGTGAATGAAAATTTATTATTCTCAACTAAAAGAAAAATGATTGTCAAATGGAATAAACTAAAGAGAAAGTGACATCGAAACTCTATTTAAAGATTTTAAGTGTCTTTTGGATTTATCCACTGATGGAGATCTCACAAAGTGAGGTATATATTCTCCACCAGCCTACGTAGTGAAATTAATTTAACCTTAGCTGTGTGTTTAATTTAGTGAACAAAGATCCCATTGCATTTTCATTACAATATATAGATGACATTGTAATAAAGTTTACAACGAAGTTTATAAAAAAAGTGTTCAATAAATTATGAAGACATTGTCAAGTGTTGCAGTAAAATCGGCTAATAAAGTATCCCTTGACAGTGTCTATCACAAGTCATTCTATAAAATTAATCAACGAACAATACGAACAATAGACTATGAACTAAGCTGAAATACATTAATACTGCCTTTGTTACCAAGTATTTTTTTAAGTAAAAAAATTCGCGTTTGGCCAATTAATGTATGCCCGAATTTGGATTTTAATGTTTGTTAATTAATTTCATAGCCACTAACGTAATTTCTATTAGATACAAGACCGATTACTTATTCTGTGGGTTAACGTAACATTTGTAGTTGAGTCATCTTCGTCTGCCTTTCCCCTTTTTCCTGCATAGTATAGTTGAAACTTCGCATCTATATTCTTAGTATTTGCTTACAAAGTTGCAAACTTGAAAATGAAGCTACAAATTCGTTTATAAATAATGAAAAACGGCAAAAAAAAACGTTAACCCTTGTTGTCAATAGTTTACTATCTACAGAAACCTACATACAGAAACCTGATATTTGGGAAAAATAAGTTGAAAGGACGACACACGTCCTTTATGTATATACCTTTAAGAAAAATTGAAGAGCAAAAATAAGTTCGACTTCGACAAACCGTAACTTGCTAACTTGTTCTCCAAAATATTCTATTTCACAAGTACTTAATTTGTCCATATTCAGAAAAAAAACGCCGCCTCAAAGTTAAGTAAGTTACTTATATAATATTATGATGGCTATAAAAATTTTGCAACAAATTATGTATTTCTGATTACGTAATGTAGAAAGGTAATGTAAGGTGATCTTATTTGATTTCGTTTTATGTTTTATGTAATGAACATGAGCGTTTATGTGTGTTGGTACGAATCATCGTTTACTGAGCTTTCGCCAACTACTTGGCACGGATTTGTATTGGATCTTGTATTATACTTTTAAAACCAATTTCATTTAACATACTCCCGAGAAAAGCAATATACTTTGCACACCGGATGAAAATGAAACCACTGGACGCCTTATAATTAATGTATGAGCTCTAATAATAATGCAAATATATTTTCCTTTGTAGTATATACCAAAAATGTGTAGCCGTTTTTAACGTAACGCACCTCTTCACTTCGCCATTGTTTGACGAAACATATTCATATATTTATAGCAATGATCTGTTTGACAACGTTTGAAACTCAAATTCAACATAATATCATTTATTTTTACGTACCGTTTACGTACCATATTCGTCTTTTGAAAAAAGCCTTGCACAAAAAGCCATGTCTTATACGTCTCGTCAATCGACGGGATTGATTAAATTTTTTGGTAAAACGTATTAACATCCGATTATCCTATAACCTATATCATCCGATATTTTTATTGCGCGATTCGATCAATTCTTTTTCAAAGTTTTTGATTTTTACTTTTCTTATCATATACTAACTTTTCGTTTTTAGGTTTTCTTCTCCTTCATGCAATTCATTTATTACTTCAGGGGCTTCGTCAGTATCATTTTACCGTTATGATTAACAACTGTATTTTGTTCTATAACGAAAGAATCGGACACCTCCTGAAAAAGCGATTGTTTTCGTTGCTTTATTAAATAAACGATAGCCCAGTTTATTTGACGTATAACCCACAAAAGTTAATATAACACCTTTGGAATCTAACTTTAAAAGTTCAGTATCCTTTTTCTATATTACTATACTGCAATCGAAAATTTTCATATGAGCTACTGATGGTTTCTTTCGCAATAGTTTTTCATATGGTGTACCATTTAGCAATATATTTGTAGGCGATTTGTTCCTGATGTATACGACAATATTGACAGCCTTCATCCACAACCATTTAGAAACTTTTCATTCCTCTAGAATAGACAAGAAGCATACCATTTCTACTAGGCCCTATTAGCCCTCTCGGCAACGCCATTTTGCTGGGCTGTGTAACTATTTGTAGTTTGATGTAATATGCTGTTTTGTGTTAAAACATTTTCAAAACAATTATGAATACATTCGCGACCTTTATCGCTCCTAATTTTCTTTACTTGGAAATCGGTTTATTTTTTCTATACATCAATAAAATTTTCAAATTCATTAAATGTTTCTGATTTTACTTTAAAAAGTATACCATTGAATATCGCGTATTACCATCTGTAAATGTAATGCAATATTTTGGACCTCTTGGTACTTGTCCATGCACTGGTCCGCATAAGTCCGTGTGAGCCAGTTCTAACGGATTTTTAGTGAATTCTCTATTAAACGACATAAATCGTCTAGAATTATTTTACACTTTGCACATGTTGCGCAGCTATATTCTTTAGAATCTGTTTACAGGCCACGAACCAACCCATTTTTCGTTATTTTGAATGGCTACAGCGTTTGTGCCATAAGACTTTTTGTGAATCTTCTGTATTTAACATATCGCACTTATTTTAAATTTGAAATAATCTTTGCATATGTACTACCGTTAAGGTGATTGACAAAAATGAGTTCATTTTCGCGCTTCACAATAGCTTTACTATCAACGAACAGCGCAGAATTACCATTTTTAATTATCTTGGTTGCTGATCAGCAAAAACTTCGATTTTCTTTTTCTTCTGTTATTCAGCTAATCAACAACCGAAAATTCGCTGAGATGTGTAAAAACGGTCCTATGTGAACACAGAGTTCTTTGTTTGGAACTTGGTAGGGTAGTAATTAGATTTGATATATGATATTATTATGTATTTATTTTAGTGGTTATTTGATTATAGTCTTTTTAATTTTATGTGTTATACGTCCGCCACGTTATTTTTTTATAAATTTTTAATTAAATGTGCATATCACTCCGCCACGTTATTTTTTTATAAATTTTTAATTAAATGTGCATATCACTCCGCCACGTAGGATAGAACAGAACAGCGAGGAGTAAATTCGATTGTGCAAGAAGTAATGTAGTACATGAGTATAAAGTGTCATATATATGAAGGAATTGATGGGTATGAGAGTAAAAAAGTGTAAAAGAGAGTGAACGCTTATATATCTTGATGCCATGATTTAAAAAAAGAAAAGATTGCGAAGTAAGCTGTTAAATTGTGAGAACGCAAAATGTCAAGACTGCTGTGGTCACGATGACCATATCTACCCAATTTGGGAAGTGTGGAATGGCGAATAGATGTGGTAACATTCGAACAGACAATTAGAATATGATCAGGAGATTGTAAAACTCGACATATACATAAAGGGTTGTTTACTATACTAATTTTGAATAAGTGATCATTACATCTGGTGTGATTAAACATCAGCTTGTTAATAAGGCAACTAATGTCACTTAATAAACCAAGGGGCTTTATTTACTTGTGGATCTAAAGAGTACAACTAACGATTGTAAGATGAATTATTCCATCGCTGTTGCCAAGAAAGCGTTGAATGTTTTTTGTCGATTGCCCTCAGATCTGCAGGAATCAGAATACGATCATTAAAATGAGATGGTCTGAAAAATGCAATTCTATCTGTAGTGTTGTTGCCAAGAATGCCTATGTGACTGGGCACCCAGAGAAAGTGAAAACAAAATGTTTTAGGTTTGAAGCTATAAAGTAAGGTTCCGTTTTCTAATATGTAAGGGTGAGTTTTACCCGAGGGAAATGATTGCAAAGCGGACAAGACCGATTTACTGTCTTTACTATCTTTACCTTGTTTAATAGCTTAATAGTTTCTCGTGTCGATTTAACAACTACATTTCTGATTGCCATTGTTATTAAATTATTACCTGAAACAAGCACGACACGTTTTTTACATTCTCTAACACACTCAAACAAATTCTTGTCATAACACATGTGTGAGCATGCACCACTGTCTGGAATCCATCCGTGATCATCAAAACAATTCTCACTCGAGTTATGTGGATTCTTTCACTGACTACGAACATCTCTCCGTTTCATAGCATAACATTTAACCTTTCATTTGCTTACATAATTATCACTTTATGATTTGGTACCTTGAAAAAACTTTGGATCACTTTTGTTTTTCATAACAAAAACTTGCTCTTGAGGTGTCGTAGCTGGCAAATTGTTTTTTCGTTGTTCTTCCTCTAAACTTCTAATTGTGAGTTAAACTAAACTAGAAAAGGAGTCCCGACATTTCATTACAACGACAAAATTATCCATTTTTGTAGATAAGCTACACAATAAAAGAATACTGAGTAGATCTTCCTGTACATCGATTTCTTTGAATCCGCTGCGGTAGAACAATATTATTTAGTGGGCCAGCATATTTCTCGGAATGAATAAATTGAAACCTTCCTAATTTTTTAAATAAACCTGGTTTTCTTGTGGGGCCTCTGTTTTGATAAATAGCATATAGAGTTTCCCAGCCGTCCCTAGCTGATGTATAGTAATTCCGCCGTTTTAACGCCCAATGTTATTGCGGCCAACGCCTTACTGTCTACTAGCTTTCATACCATCCTCTTTATATTTAGCAATAACGTGCCAATAATCCAACGTAACCAATAGGCGCCGCATCTGGACCGACCAAAATGAATAATTCTCGCTGTTTAGCATCAACACGTTGGCCATTCATAGTTTATTAATAAGAGTAATTTACTATTTACGATGGAGTTCTGAACTGAATTTTCGAATAATAATGACTTTTGAGGGTTAAAAGCTAGTTTAAGTACGAAATAGGTAAATCGCATGTAATAAGCAATGTTGCTTTAATGGACTTTAAAGAGTCCGATAGTGAGAATAAGTGATAGACGTCATTTAGGAACGAGGGAATTAAATAGCTTATAATTCTATTTACATTGACTAAGCTTAATAAAGATAAAGCGCCTAGAGAAGCGGTTAGGGACATAAAATTTAACTCACCAAGTAATGAAGGCGAGTCAATAGCACCATCTATTACTTTGATTACGAAGGAAGCGCCAAGAACAAATGTACGTTTCTCAAGAGGCGGTAAGGACAACAGAAGCAACCTATTTTCATAGGGGGAAGAGAATCAATCGGATCCCAACCCAAATTCCCAAGGGCAAAAGGCAAGAATTGCTTTTGAACAGATTCAATTGAATCTACATAGCACCTATATGAAGGAGACCACACAACAGAGGCATACTCAAGTATTGGTCTAACCAAACACATGTACAACCTTTTCGTAATTTAGGGATCATCAAGCTCTTTAAACCACCTCTTTATAAAACCAAGCGCGGAACTAACTTGCTTAACGAGAGCTCAATATGCAATTTAAATCGTAATGTCGCCGTATAGTCAAAGAGAACACCTAAATCGGTGCGAATCTATGAAATACTGGGTAATGAATGACATGCTTCTTACATTTATTTAGGTTTAGTGTCATATGATTCTACGAGCACCATGCAACCAAGTTATTCAGGTCAATTTGAATCTGATGTGATTGCGATTCTATGGAAAAAGAAGAAAACAGTTTCACATCATCAGCTTACATTAAGATCTGACTGGATTTAATCACGAAGGCAAATCATTAATGTATACCTTGAGGTGCGCCTGACGTAACGGGCAATTCGTATGAGATAGTGAACTTAAACAAAACCCTGAATGACCTATTGTGCAGATAAGAGCTTATCCATTTCACTAAATGGCAAGAGAAGCCATCTTCGTTAAAAGGATTCTGCAGAGAGCCAAGAAAAAACCGTCGGATTAAGCAAGGCCTGCGCTACCATGTGGACGCATTAAAACATAAGATGTGTTTGCTCCGGCGTTATTGTGATGGACGACGGTGCTTCTCCTATTAATCAATTCTAAACGTTTTAGCACAATTGCACACTTTGATCGTATTATTTATTCAACGATTTGTTTTCAATTTCATCAAAATGAAACTTTTACGGTTTGAGGAGCTTTCATTCTTTTTGGACAGCGATTACATTATTGTTCACGTAACACATTTTTTATCGATGTGGTACGCAAATATCAAACTTTCTTTGTGTGTGTTATGCCGCAAAATTATATTAGGAAATGTGCCTACCGCTATTAATATATCGAAAAATTTCATCAATTTTTCAACGATTGATCGACAAGAGAGTGGCGCATCTTGAACGTCGAAAGTTTTAGAGGGGAGCTAAGTAAGGCATTTGCGTGTTAGTTATGTTGATGAAACTTATTTCTAGCAAACATCATGTATTTTTCTACAAGTGTAAGACACCTTACCATCTCAACCGCGGTCATACTGCAAAACAGAAATATTTTTTCATAACTATGAAAGAATTAATGAACGTTATACGAGAGAGAGTTTATCATTACTATACTTTTTTTTTTGCAAAATTGGACGTTGTCCACCAAGCTTATCTCTTTGTACGATACCGTTATGCTCTCTAACATTTCATGCCTTTTTTATTGAAGTACTTATCAAGACTCTCAAAATATGCTTAAGCTTCCTTGACCTCCTTGATAGAGATGACATCTATGCAAACGCAAATTTATACGCACCCAGAGACCACATGTATGCAATTGCAATGCAAGCTATGTGTAAACTATATATAAACACTTACAATTAAACCGTAATTTGAAATTTGAGGCCATGGTGTCCATGGTGCAGGATGACAATGTATTCATTCATGGAGTTACGAGCTTTCTTTTCCAAAAACAAAAAGTAAATAATTTTAAAATATGCAAGAAATAAAAGAGTATTTCTCTATGCATCTGATTAGGAAATAACAAAGTTGGAGCGAAAGTCGACCAGGCCTTTCCACGAAATGATGCCTTGATTTATGACATTATAGGCACCTTAAAGGAGAAAGAAAACAGACAAGAAAAAGTATAAATTATAAATCGTGATAATTTTAGAGTTTCAACAGCGGTCTGATTTGGGTATCTGTCCGCAGCTAGCAACATGCGATACCTTACCTAAGTAAACAAAATATAGAGAAATTTATTATATATGCAAAGTCTTTGTAAAATCGACCTAATTTTCTCATGTTTTTCTTTACGCACTTCTCGCGCATTACATTACAATCTTTGTTACAGTACGGTTTTTTATACGTGTGTCTATAAAAGTATTGAAACGCCGTAAACGGGAATGTCTAATATTTTAAAACGATTGCAATAAATAAATAAATGAAAAAAAATATTTATTTCATTAGAAAATTCTATTAAAGTAATTCAAATTTGATTATAAGCCATTAATTGCAATTGCAATAGTTATCATTAACACGTGGAAATTTTTTATTTAGTCTGAAAGAGAATAAGTGGATTCCCTTTCGTTTTCATTGCCATTCAACAAAAGTCTACAAAAAAACACATCCGACCCACGGTTCGAACCCTATGGTAGGTCGGTCCAACGACTTGGCGTAGCGAAAAGGACAGCCTTAGCTTTGCTGCTATTTTATACAGAAGCATCAACTTTAGAAAAGATTTATTGTCAATTAATAATTGACGCACCATCACAGAATCATATAGTAATTGAATTAAACAACAAATTGATTTGTAATTGAACGTCACACAATTGTCATGGAGGTCAGCGTCAGTGCTGATATACTCTTTGCGTAGATCGTAGTATGTCTATTTCTTAATATTGAAAAAGTGTTGAAAATTAACTCTTGTGCACTGGCACTCGGTACTTCTTAACGTGCTAACTTTCATAAGAAATAGATTTCGACCTTATAAGTGAACTAGGATTTAATTATCATTTTCGCAAGATATAATTTTTAAAATAACCAACATATCGACGGTGTAGTGTTCTTTGCGATTTAATTGACGAACTTTTTTCGCGCACATATGATCACGGTTGCAAAAATTAAGATTAAATAATAATAAAAAGTAGTTCACGTCGTATGCTTATCTATCTTGTTCTTAAAATTTTTAAGCAATCTAACTATAGAACGCTCACCAGGTTGAGGGTTATTTCAAAACTACCAAGTGATACATTTTTTTGGAGGCACAAACTAGGTTTATCTGTTCTTTAACTCTTGTTTGCAAATGCTTTTGAGTTCCTAAGTTAAATTATTTTTACGCGGTATTTTCCTGGGTAGGATCCTAGAATCGATTGTGGGAAGTTTCACTCTTTCTTTATTTGGCATAAAGATAGACATTTTCGTTGTTAGAAAAAGTATTTTGGGTTACGATATGTGTTGACATTACAACTGTACTAAAAAAGAAAACTCCAGGAATGTATATCCTCTTCATGAGGTGTTACAGTCATCTTCTGGCAAATTGTAGCCTGATTTTTACATACCTGGTAAGAAAATGGCTTGATTTCGTATATTCTATTTTTTACTTTGCAACTTGGCCGAAACCATTTAAAAGGTTTATTTTGCTGAAAATTACTATTGTGTCGAAAAGTTTTTAAAATTAATTTAATCCAAATTAATTTAAGAAATTAATTCTTACCGCGG
>CCAG010008392.1:0-14186 GCA_001077435.1 Glossina morsitans morsitans
AATAACCAACATATCGACGGTGTAGTGTTCTTTGCGATTTAATTGACGAACTTTTTTCGCGCACATATGATCACGGTTGCAAAAATTAAGATTAAATAATAATAAAAAGTAGTTCACGTCGTATGCTTATCTATCTTGTTCTTAAAATTTTTAAGCAATCTAACTATAGAACGCTCACCAGGTTGAGGGTTATTTCAAAACTACCAAGTGATACATTTTTTTGGAGGCACAAACTAGGTTTATCTGTTCTTTAACTCTTGTTTGCAAATGCTTTTGAGTTCCTAAGTTAAATTATTTTTACGCGGTATTTTCCTGGGTAGGATCCTAGAATCGATTGTGGGAAGTTTCACTCTTTCTTTATTGGTTTTTTGGTTACATATATGTAAATTCAATCAAAAACCTTCTTTGAAAATTTATTGGTTAGAAAACTTGCTCGATAAGACTTTTAAAACACATTTTTGAGAAAATGCTATATGATATGATAGTATGACTTTCCATGAAGCAGCGGGCGAGTCGCAAAAAGGTTAACAACAGTTAGCAGAAATCTAGTGGAACTAGGGATTAACACAAAGATGCCGCGGTGAATTTAGGTAATCTTAAACTGCTAGCAAAAGGGAATATAAGCAGCATTTTTGCAAAAACCGGCTTAGATTCGAGTCAAGAGAGATGAATTGCAATTTTCGAACGGACAAGAGCAGAACGAGAATTATGTTGTTGTAAATATAAATTCCTGTAAATAATTTGTGTATAAATCTCCTATGAACTGTAAATGAAACCTATTCTATCACACAATACAGCAATTAATTCCGCGGTAAGAATTAATTTCTTAAATTAATTTGGATTAAATTAATTTTAAAAACTTTTCGACACAATAGTAATTTTCAGCAAAATAAACCTTTTAAATGGTTTCGGCCAAGTTGCAAAGTAAAAAATAGAATATACGAAATCAAGCCATTTTCTTACCAGGTATGTAAAAATCAGGCTACAATTTGCCAGAAGATGACTGTAACACCTCATGAAGAGGATATACATTCCTGGAGTTTTCTTTTTTAGTACAGTTGTAATGTCAACACATATCGTAACCCAAAATACTTTTTCTAACAACGAAAATGTCTATCTTTATGCCAAATAAAGAGCATTTCCCAAAAGCATTTTTTCTTTCCTCGAACAATACAATACAAAAGAAAGCTTTTTTGCGTCTGGTAGAAACTGTATCTCTTTAAAAGAAAGGCGATAATTTGTGTTTGGTGGGACCGGAACACGTGGTCCGTTATTAGCTGTTCAAGCCTAGTGAAACGATTAATACCAAACGCTACCAACAACAATTAAACGATTTTAACAGTGGGCGGTTCAAAGAACGAGCAGGATATCAAAACAGATAGCGTTAGATCACGTTTTACATGACGTCCGATCATCCATAGGCAAAATCGGTTCGCGATATATCAGAAACACTCAACTGAGAAGTGTTAATTCACGCGGCTCAAGTTCTTCCGGTCACCACTTGCTGAACAGCACTTCATTTCTTGCGAAAATGTACGATAATCGGGCGATGTGTCAAATGAGTAAGTTTTTTTGGCGTGACATACACCAACTATCAGAAAGATGGGAACAATGTATAACTAACGATGGCAAATACTTTAAGTAATGTAGCTGTTATCATTTTCATATAGCGCGCACTGTACTTTCTATGCAAAAATTTTGGTTTTATATGCACAGATCTAATAGCATATTTTCACCGAAGAAGGTGCACTTGTAGGCAGAGGAGTGCAAAAGTAAATCTATTGGGACAAGGAGGCACTTTCATAAATTTATTAATTTATAATCGTTCACTTCAGAAATGTTTCCGAAGACCTAATATGTTCTTACACATGCCTACATTCAAGAATAACAAAAAATGCATTTACAAGCGAAGTTTAAACATTTCAATGTTTTTATAAATTCGCCATTATCGAAAGAATTTAAGTTACGTTTAATAGTCGAAAAATAATGCTTGACCAAGAAAAACACGTATTGGCGCGCACGACAGCAATAGTACACACTGAACGACGCTTTGTAATTGTATCTATGGCTGCTTTTAAAAACTGCTTTCTGAATCTGACTGGTAAACAAAAAAAAATATGGCTTTAACTGACTGCGATTAGCTGTCGCTTGTATTGCGATTAAATATTCTACCTGAAATCGATTATTTTTGTTTTGGTTTTAGTTCAGTGCGGTGTCTTTCAAGCGTCTCTTCATAGCGCCTAGACAAAAAGTAAGAGCGTAACAAGAAAACTGCCGACACACATTTAGCAATAGTGATAACAGTGGGTGGCATTGGCTAGAACTTACGCTCTAAAGATATGAATGATTCGTTATTCTTTATTTACTGTGAACTTTTTTCCACAATTTCCGTCTCGGCATCGTTTAAGTCTTGCCACTTCACGGTTTCCTGTGTGTTATACCAAGCATTTACCGATGGCCCGTAATAGAAAAAGTAGGCTATTCACTCGGAACGATTTGATTAGAGACTATTTGTTATATTCTAGCGCTAGATGAGATTACAACTCCCTGAGAGCAGCTTGTTTTTCCAATTTTATGAATGCAACCAGACGGAAACTTCTTAAAAATCCTAACGGCTTCTTCAAATTCCTAAATGCTAAACAAAAAGTAGAAAAAGTGGTTCCTCGCATCATAAGCTTTAGAAATTTCGAATCGTCCGATGACTCTGTTATAACCAACATTTTCCCCGGTTTTTTTGTGGAAGGCTACGAATGCTCAAATATTTCGTCTGATAATTATTCGTATTCGATAAGCTCGTTTGATATTTTCCTGTCTATGTCCTTCACTAAAGAAGAAATATTTATAGCACTGTCAACGTTGAAACATTGTAATTACCCTGGTGTTGATGACGTTCCGTCTGCTATTCTCCAACATTTGATGATTTACTATGTTCTCTTCTTACACGTAATTTTAATGTTTGTTGGAGAAAAGGTTACTTTCCATCGGTTTGGAACATTACTTTTATTTTACCTCTCTATAAAAGCTGTTCGCGAAAACTTATTGAGAATTGTAGCGGAACTACCAAACTTAGTGCAATGCTCAAACTTCTTGAATCAGTGGTAGCAAAAGGGCTTACTACGGTTTAAGGATCAATTATATCGCATTGTCAGCACGGTTTTTTAAAGGCAAGATCAACTGGTACTTATCTTTGGGAGTTTTGTAATCCAATTTACAAGGCATTTTCCGATCATACGCAAACTGATGTTTTTTCACAGACTCTTCAAAAACTTTCGACAGAATTGATCATAGATTGTTAATCTACAAATTACATCGCCTTGGTTTTTCAAACAGCATGCTTGCCTGATTCAGTAGTTATCTCTCTGGTCGCTTCCAACGAATGGTACTGAATTCTGGTCAATACAGAGTAATTGTCATTGCTTCTGATGTTTCTCAGGGCAGTCATCTTGGCCCGCTTTTATTTATTTTATACGTGAATGGCGTTCCTTAGTGCATGTGTTTTAAAGTTTGCAGACGACGTTAAACTGTCCTGCTCCTTTGACTCAATACATGGTAACATACGTCTTCAATCTGATCTTGAGAACTCGTGCTCATGTGCAATCAATGGTATAGTGCTGAATTCAACAAAATGTAAGAAGATGTCTTTTACATGGGGTAGTACGATGCCTTCTTATTATCGTATTGACAACCCAATCCTGGAAAATGTTTGCAATTGCGAAGACTTAGGGGTTGTTTTTGACTGAAAATTCAAGTGTGACAGTCATATAGATGTGTCAGTTAATAAAGTTAGACGCCTTTAAGGGTTTATAAAAAGATGGTCTGAATAATTTAAAGACTCATGCGATGCTAAGTGCTTGTATACTTCTTTAACCAGACCCACTCTTGTATGCTGATCTATAGTTTGGCTTCCTAGCTATAGATGCCATGCTGATCTTTTGCATTCTGTTCAACGGGACTTCTTGATGTTTGCTTTGGGATGGACTCCTGCCCTATCTCTTTCACCGTATAATAATAGGCTAAAGCTCAGTGATAATAATATTGAAGCTCATTGACTCGCCTACCCTTAAAAAAAGGCGTGAAATGTTGTGCGTAACCTTCCTCTTTAACCTAATAAAGAGTGAAATTTATTCGCCGGCTTTATCAGACCTTATTCACGTCCCCTATAGGATCTCAAGACGTTTTGTGCTCTTGCAGCTACCACAATGTTTTACCAATTATGCGTTGTTCAACCCGTTTCGGATAGTGTGTAAAATGCTCAACGATCATTTCCACTTACTTGATCTGTCTGTTCTATCCGTTAATAAGGTGAAAAACGTTATATTGCATAACTAACTCCAAAACATTTTTGAGTCTTGTACAAATATAGGTAAATTGAATCAAAACACTCCTTTATTTTTGATTTTTTGTCATTTGTTATTAATAATCTATAAATAAATTCATATTCATTTATCAGCATATATCCTAGTATCTTAATTTACGGCTTAGATGAATTTTGTTGTATATTATATGTTGATCTCATGTTTATTTTTATTTATTTTTAGTTATTTTGCAGCTTACATTCGGTTAAAGACTTGTTCTGTAGCGGAATTTAATTAATTAAATAAATAAATAAATATTTGATGACAATGTTTTTCAAAATAAGAAAACCTAAATTTGAAACTGTATTGTTGGCTGTGAGCAACCGCTTGAATTGAATTTTTATTCAGTGTGTAGTGTTATAAGTTTAAATAATGGCGTTAAAAACGTTTAAAATTTTCTCTAATACTATTACTACAACATTATTTTTTCTCGCAATACTATATACATAACTATATAAATTATTTCTTCTAAGCAGATAAAGCTTTTTACAAAAATATCTATGATTGAATAGCAATTCTTTTCACAAACCGATCAAAGCTTATTGTGAATATTGGCGACATTAACGAAATATTATTAACGATTTTCAACGCAATCAAGCCAAATATACTATAAGTTGGCGCATTCCAAGCAAGTTACCCATTGTCAACAACCCTTCATATCGATCTAGATTGTGACGTTGCTCACAGGTCTACGTTTGCATCGCATACACTTTTTTGATAATTGCCCCCCGAAATTTGGGTTTTGGGAAGTTACGGTTAAACTTTAAGAGAGGTATAAGAAAATGTTCGATCAAATTTATAGTTTTATACCATCCAAGATAAATTATACAACGTATCAAAGGCAGAGAAACTATTTTTATAGCCTCTTGTGGTGAAGGTACATTAAGTTTTCGCGGATGAAGTAGATCCTAAGATAGACCCACCTTTTACTATATCAGTCAAGTCAAAATCGTTTTCTGAATCCATCTAAATTTGTCTGATCTTCTGTCCGTGAATTCCTGTGTGCCGCCTAAAGGTCGTAATTTTCTAGGTATTTACAAGGTTCGGATCGGATCACTTTTTCGACTGCTTCCTATAAAACGCCTGATTTCCATAAGCTGTTATATGATTTCGAGAACACGACAAAATGACTGAGTACTATCTGTACACCACCTGACCTATGATCATCCTTGTGGAAACTGAATATCCTTGCGGTAAAAGTGTCTAATTTCCAATATTTCTTAGTGAAAATTCATTTATAATAATAATTTCACATAAGAATTAAACTAACCGATTTTAATTTATTTTTTAGACTTCATATTAAACCCTTATATGCCAAAACGTCTAATTTTTAATATTTTATGATGATGCATAGTAGCAATGCAACGTAAAAATTAATCGTATGGAATTTGGATCACATACGCCTATCGTTTACACACCGCTATATATAGAAGAGCTCGCATGGAAAGCAAGCGACGAAGTATAAAATTGTCTACAAGACATTGCAGAATTTCAAACTCATTAGTCTGCAACCAGGATTTTTAAAAAAGCGCACAACATTTACATTGAAATAAATATAAGTAGACTAAGTTATTTGTCTTTGTGTATAAACCTTAAGTTAAACACACTCCGCAGCAACGATTGTATCCTACACTACCTATGGTACAGGGTATATTAAGTTAATGCGGGCGTATGTAACACACAGAAAGGCTTAAGATACACCTTATCTCTAATCCACTATAATGTTCTTACTTATGTAATCATAAAATATCAAGCGTTAGGCCTTGTTACAAAATAAACGCCTACTTAACCTATGGCTCCTTATGTGGACCGCCGTTCGTAAAATCAACTTAGGTGGTTCCAACTCCATGCTACACATCAGGGTATCAGATAACTATTTTCGTTAAATTTTCATTACAAAATATAAACGCTTTGTTGTTTGTTTAATATACTATTTCTTTACCAAACACATAAAAACAAACAAAGCAAAAAGATCGTGTAGTTTTCTTTCATTATTATAAGCGCACCGGACGGTAAGAAGAACTTCAAATTTGTAAGATGATTTTTAGAAAAATATATTTTAATGTTGCTTTCGGATCAAAATCTTTATTTATTGTGAGCATAACTCTTACTAGCAATATTCAGTTCATCTTCACTCTCGGTACTATCGCTTGTCTCGTTGATGTCACCGTTGGTGTTACTTTCATCTGAACTCTAGTTGTCACTCCTTTCAAACCTCAAATTTAGAGACGATTTATTGAAAAAATATTTTAATCTTACGTGCGGATGGTAAGACGCACGCAAAATCTGCGTCTATTTTCTATGTAAAACGGTGCGTCTTATAGCCCGAAAAATACAGTACGTAAAACTACTTCACATGGACGGAAGGTATAATCTGTAATCTTGTATCACGAAAATAAATGAGTAATTACATTGATAGTCTTGCGCTAATCTAAGGTTTTCATCAGTTGTTTGCACAAAGCTGTTCGATTTCGGAGATGGATATTTTAGCAAAACTCACATAATTCTTATATAACTGTTGTGGTAGGTTCAGTCTTTAGAAAGAAAAAAAATATATATATGCATGAGTCGTCAATTGCTTCGAAGAGCTTAGGTGCGAATAAACTCGTATTAAATTACGTTCATTTTGTAAGCCATACGTATAACTACGGCTAGCGTTTATTTCCATACCTCATCCTCACCCGGTAAAACCTAGAACAACAGACAAAAAAGTACTGTAATGCAACGTGAAAATGGGAATAATAAAAGTAAACTTTTTTAAACTCTGCAGATAACATTCACATATTTCCAAGACGTGCAATCTCAGCACTTCTTTTGAACCATATTTACTTTGAATAAGAAAAGTATTCGTTTATAATTTTTAAGCATATATTTATCTATTATTATGAGTGAGAGATAAGCTTGAAAATGACTAATATTTATTTACAATTTGTTTAAACGTCTATAAAATTCAGTGACGATAAAGTTTCAGTTGAATTAAGCAATTATAATGCACGCTTAATTACCACATCGGAACTTGAAATTAAATAAAAAGAAATGAATTAAGCTAAAAAATTATATATAAGTAAGCAAATGGCAGCAAAAACAATAAAAAGTATAAAGACGCATGTAAACACCTAGCCCAGAAATACATTTACAGACGATTTACAACAAACCGGGAGCGTGTCACTGAACCGGTATAAACATGCAAAAATTTCATTACTAGTGATAACAACATCACTTACTATATTGACGGTAACCCAATTTTTCTAATTAAAAAATGACATCGGTAATATTCAAAAATTAAGAGAAGTAGATTTTATCCTATTCATGAAGTCCAGCGAAGAAAGCACGTTTCATAAACATGATTGCGAATTTTAAAAGAATTTTTACTCCAAGTGGGTTACATAATCCATAATTGATGCGTGTGAGGGGTTGGCTGGGCAAAGTATCCCGATTAATGGTCGACTAATGGGCGACTAACCTCGCTCAATGGTCGTGAGTACAAATCTCAAGTGCGCTGGATTACTAAATAAGCCGATAGCCCCAAGACTTACTCATAGAATTTAGTTCACCGGCTAAATTAATTATAGTAGTAGTAATAATTCCTAATTGAATCTACGCTTCCTGCTTGAAGTTTTAAGACAGATTCCTTAATACGAAAAGCAAGACTTGTTTCTAAACAAATTCGACTGACTCAACATGGCGACAATAGGACGAAAACCATAGAAAGGAAGCATATACCATCGTTGGTTTAACCGAGGTCATGTGTAATCTTATTATAACGTATGGGCTATTGAATACTCTTAACTTTAGCGACGTCCAGCTGGTTTAGCTTTGTCTAGTTCGATACGAAAATTAAACTAAAGTGTATTATAGCACATAGAGAGAAAAAAACGAATCTACATTCCCCAGTTTGTATGAACCAATTGGATACTCTATTATAAATGGTTTCCTTTTTAAAAATTATAACTTCTTCATTTTTTAAAATTTAGTGTTATGAAAATGAGTGTGTGCTTTGTATTGAAAAGTTTTAAACCAAGTTGCAGAACACTGAAGCCGATTTAGCCGTCGGTAAATGTCCACATATGTGTTGACTTTCCATTGACGGGAGATCGTTAATGTATGAAACAAATAGAATCCGTCACAGACATTGCCTTGCGAAACATTTCATTGGAGATTCGCTTGAATGCAAGTCCAAAAGCACTCCAAACGAGGTAATAGAGAGGTATGAGCTTAATAATTTCTCCGTGCATGCAATTCGATCGAAGGCCTCGCTGAAACCATATGTCCTTTTGTGAGTCCCCGAAAAGACCTTACATGTGTAATATGTGAGTTCCAAAAAGTTGGCAATGGTCTTCGTCTTGTTGAAATGCGACGTAATAAGAGGACACAGACGATAAAACGGCGAATAACAACACATTATTCGCCACGAACATTTTTGGTATAATAATAAATTTAATGATGGCTCCATAACTCTCGATGGGATATAAGTTGCCATTTTGTGAGGTGGAACAAGAGAAGTGCTCTTTCGCCACGGAGTTGTCAGCATGCGAATTTAACATATCATAGGACGGGGATAAGAAAATCTTAATGTTTTTAACAGTAAAATCCAACTTTCGACAATATACTATTAAACAACATATTATATTAAAATATTCCGATACAACTTATACGTAGCTTTTCAGCGAAAAAGAGGGACATGTCTGCCTCTTACAATGTAATGCACGGATAAACTGGTTCCAGGATGATAAAAACGCCCAGGCGATATGGACGGTGCACTTCGATTGACGCATATTTCAGACAGATGCAACGGCGGTTGAAACGTCACATTCGATTCTATCTAGCATGTCACTCATGAAGGGATGGTTCAGGTATAAGCCAGATAGTAGTAACTGCTAAAAAAAAAAGCAGTACTTGTAGCATTTAGATACGTATACCCATTTTATAATTTAAACCCCTTACATTTCGTATACATACAATGATTTGTTTAAGAGCATTTTAAAGTTCTCAACTGGCACAAGAACTTTCAAAATATGCAAACACTGAAAATAGGGATACAGAGATGTGCAAAATGCTCACTCAATAAGTAAGGTGGAATGTTTAGTTCTAAGTTTTTGACGTGCTAAATAATACTTTGTGAAAGATAAGATCGCTTATGTGTTCTGTCCATTCAATTTTTCACTTTTTGAAAAACGCAACCGTTTAAACAAGCGCTGCTTGTAGACTGGCAATGGTAAAAATCGTAGTGTCGTCAGCAAAAATAAAAGCATAGATCCGTTTGATAATGGAATAATTGCAGTGAAAATGTCATACATTATAGATGATAAACACGATCCTTTTGAACAATGTGCACCGATTGTAATGAAGTGAGGACAAGAAAATCCCTGATAGACGTTACAATATCTGTCTCCCAAAAAACTTTGCCTGATTTTAACAATTTCGGGAAGAAAATTCTGACAAAGGATTTTTAAAATGAATCAAAAGAAGCCTTGATGTCGGGCAAAACCATTCGATTTAAGAAATTGACGAATTTTGGAAAGTGGTTGTACAGTCTTACAGTCCTTTCTAAATCCAAAGTGTTACGAAGAGAGAATGTTATTGTCATAACATTTTTTCCAAGGTAACATAACTTGAGACTTGAAACTGTTTATGATACTTGTTAAAAAGTCGACACTCTTTTTTAAGGTACCTAGTTTAAACATAAATTATTCCATCAAGACCAGGTGACCTTTTGTTTGTCAAATATTTTGTAATGTCAATAATTTTATCGTTCTTCTTAAGATAGATGCATGATGACGAATAGGATCAATTTGCTCAAATAGATTTGGGTTAGAAAAATTATATAAGTAACCCCATCAAACCATCCAAACCACTCTTCAAATGTTTACCCGGACAGGCGATAGATTTCTGAATTGCAAGTAACACTTTTCGTAAAAGACCTTCTGATAACTCGAAAACACGTTTGTGTCAAATCGCAAACAAACAGTTAGTCACCAACTGTCCGCCAATTGTTCGTAAAGTGAAGAACTACTTCCCTATTAATGGTGACACTATTTTTTTGGTTTATATAACTGCTTTTTTGTCGGAAGTGAGAGAAAAATATGGCGAAACAAACTAACCTGCCAACTGTCAAACGATGGAGTGTATGCATGTTGTCAAAACTTTTACAACATCCAACAAGTAAGAAAATTATATTCGGTTGTGGCCGAATCTTTTACACCCATCAGAAAAGAATCCAAAAACAAAGGATAAGGTTTCACAATCTATGATATGGATGGCGTGGTTAATTTTTCCCATTCTTTTTATTTTTTTCCATTTTTATCGTCTATAGAATATACTTTCATATTTTTTTTTGGATTTTTCGGCTGCAGTTGATGGGTAGCGAACAAAAAACCAATTTATTGCTTTTCAAAAGCGAAGCTGTTCTTGATTTACGCGGTACTGTTAGCTGATCTTTCGACCAATTTGGCCGATTTTGAGCCTGCGTGCAAGAACTGCAACAGTTAAAAATGTAATTTGTCAGAAATCTATAGTTTTCTTGTAATAAAACTATACAAGTCAAAAAAATCAAAAGTTCGGAGGTTGTAACGAATAACCGCACCTATCTCATAGAAAGCCAGCGACTTCGGAACTAATGGGCGTTGTAATTTCTATTCAACAGCCGCGCCACAGACGTTTATACTCAAGAAACCCACGTGCATAGGAACCCTTATGGAGACAGACGGGCGGTCGAAACTTACTTACTCATGGTCTCCTTCGGCTCACGATTTTATATAGGAGGCCCTGTAGTTCGGTGCTCAGACTCTCCTAGCCTACTATACTTTTTTTTTTTAAATAACGATTTTATCGCATCTTTAATATTTAAGAAAACATGAAAACAAAAAAAGAAGATATTTATATATTAGTATGGAGAACATAAAAAGTTCAGAAACAATGAATTGCATGGCTTATTGGACGAAAACCCGAATTGTAGTTGAAATACTAACTTCTAAATT
Organism: Glossina morsitans morsitans; assembly: GCA_001077435.1. Classification (NCBI taxonomy): domain Eukaryota; kingdom Metazoa; phylum Arthropoda; class Insecta; order Diptera; family Glossinidae; genus Glossina; species Glossina morsitans. Next base: position 11,333 of record CCAG010008392.1, read on the forward strand.
CTCCTTCTTAGTTTTAATTTGTCAATCGCTATGTTAATGAGAGGATAGTTCCTTTACTTTGTATTTAACCTATTTAATTTATTGCAATTTCACGGATGAATTTTCGTTTTAGTTTATTAGCAGAGTCTCACAATTTACACAATTTCAAGTTATGGCTTATTTCACCTTTTACGTTTAATGTTATGGAAAATAAAGTATACACCCCAGTTGAGTTTACTTCCAGCTGTTGATTACAGGTTCCGCAAGAGATAAAAACGGTCTCCGACCGTACGTCTAACTCAGAAGAACGAACGACAAGCCAATCGCTGACTTCAAAACCGGAAACCGATCTTTCCGCCTTCTTTCATCAAAAAAAAAGTCGCCATTAGCAGTTTTACCGAATCTCAGTTGAAATCAGATGTCCCTTATCCGTCGTCAGTCACTTACTGCTACCTATGATATGATACTTAACTCATAAGCCAGCGCCTCGAATGAAAGGTATGTAACAGCAAAACGAGCATGCGACTTTTCTGTCTCACAATATATATATATATCTATGTCGCTGTCTGATAGCGGCCACCTATTTTATATATCTTACATTGTAAACTCGTATTTCCAATCGAGTATGCCCTACCTTCTATTTTATCTTATGAAATAATGTAGCTTTCTTATTATTGCATGGCTTGTTTAATTTAGCTAATGCAATTGTGGACCAGAATGGAAATAAAAAATAAATAAGTAAAAATAAATGATCCGACGTTCGTATAAAAATCGACTTATGTTTCGATGGAGTTAGGTTGACAAATGGCCAAGCTTATATTGTATGAGGCCTACACACGTTTATTTCTCCGACCACGTGCCGCTACACCCATTACTCACAAAACACTGGAAGCAAACTTGTTCATATATATTTCAAATTCCCATTTTGTTTTGATAAACCGGAGTTCATAGTTAGCAGCGTTTGTCAATTTTTAGCGAGAAAAGATGAACATTCGATCGACGAAAGTAACTTCAATTTCGTTTTTCTATTCCTACAAAGACCTATGGGAAGTTAAGCAAGTTCTGACAGATTTTCTATTTGGTTATAGCATGGTATGACTGCCACTTGTCGTTCATGTTTTGCTACTAACTTTTTTTCACTAAGCTCAGACAATGTATATGCAATTAGAAGCTAATTAAACTATTTTGAAAGAATCGGAATGATATCTATTTCACTCTTTTTCGGATTTAACGCGTTTAGTTGATGTTGTGCTTAAATTAGCTTTCTATCTTTAATGCTTCACATGATTTGCTAATAAACTTAATACATTCACAACGTTTATTGCCAAGCTTTTTAATGTTCAAGCCGGCTTAATGGTACACTACGTGTTCGAATCCACACATCGGCCGCAAGTATGCCTCTTATGTTAGATGTACATATGCTTACTTCTTTTTCTTTTCTCTTTTTGATTATTCATGTACGGCTTATGTATTCAATTTTCTTATTCTTTTCTATTTATAGAACTTATTAAAGTTATTACAAAATTTCGTAAGGTAGAATTATTTTTAAGAGTTCGCTATTATGCAATGTGGTTGTTATTCCATTGCAGTCGAATTTCTTGTGTAAACGAAAGAAACAAGTATCTTTAACCGTTTCTTCGAAATTGATAGATGTTTTAGATGTTCCCGCCTTACGATGTCAACAATGTAAATCTCGTCGACGAGTACAAAAGTTGTCTGTCTTTGTAATTTTTAAAAATCAGATCAACCACTAATGACTCCTTTAAACTCGCTTATAAGGCCTCGATAGAATTATCCAAAAATTCTAATTCCCTTAGGTGTTTCTTTACTTAAGTTTTTTTGGTTATTGGTTTTTGGTTAAATTTCTTCGGCTTATTTTAAAAACTCGTCGTATGTATAACTGTACGGGGGTGTAAGGAACTAAGGAGTTGACAATGGCCTATTATAATGTTTTTACTTGTCAATTATTTACACACATTATCATTGTTATACTCTTCTTATTGGGGGACAACAACATCTGTTGCTTTCCTTACCTCACCATAACATTCACTTATCATCTCTTTAGTTAGGTTGGACATTAAATCTGTAATAAAAAAATGAATGTTCTACGAAAAATGTTGTTAGGCCCTGGATTATTTTCTGCTACAGATATATGCCAATGGCGGCTCTATGCATGCTTATGCCGAACACTTCTACCCTCACCATTGCACCCCCCCACTCGCTGCAGTTTTAATGGTTACAAATTCAAATTAATTAAAGTTCAACCATTTTCATCCATTTCAAGGACTAGCAGGTTCACCAAGTGAGCGGTTACAAAGTCCTTAGCGCACTACGACTTCTATATCCACCGTTCCTCTAGGTGTCTGCAGATAATGAAAAATATATCACTTTTATAAACTTTTCTTAATTATTGCTAACAATTTAGTGGGCAAATCAACAAAATATAAAGGACTGAAATATAAATACAAATTTTAATTTTTTTTAATTAAGGACAAATGAAAATTTCCCTTTGTAAAGAAAAAAATTAAAAAAAGAAGAAACATTAAAACTAAAAATATGCAAGAAAAACAAAAATCAATTGGAAATCACCGACAGCTGCATACAACTAAGATCTAAGAAATTAATTTTAATATGTAATGATACAATGCGCAAACTGACTATCAATTATAATTTTAAAAGGCTTGTTTAAAGCCACTAGTAAGATGTAAAGGAAACCTCGTTCGCGAAAATCAAATAGACAGGCCAGCGAACGTAAAATGATTGCAACTGAGCAAGTAATCCAATTGGACTAAAGAACCAGTGCAAGCGGCCACTAATTTTGAAGATGGTCTTTATGTACAAGTTGTGCTACAAGCAATACAAAAATCGAGTGAGA
>CCAG010008393.1:0-41862 GCA_001077435.1 Glossina morsitans morsitans
TTTGTGTTTTTATGTCATATGTTTCATACTGCTGCATGCAATTTTTTACTAGAAACACCTATAGCATAATTCTCTGATAAAATAAATTTTCTTTATTGTATACAAAAGCCAAATAAAACGAAAATTTGAAAATTGAACAAATTCTATTTTATATGCTCTTTTGATTATATATGTTTGGTTAAGTCTACTCCATTTGTTATCAATGGAAAACAATCACTATATTAACATACGATGTTTTCACTTTTTTATTCAAATAAAGTTAAAAGATGTTCGGTCTTCAGTTATAAGAGACGAAATGCTTTTTGAGAATTGAGTAAATCATGGATTAAAGCAACTTTCAACCAAGAAAATCAATTTTTTGTGAATGCGGCGACGAACAGTTTAGTGCTGCGAATCTCTCCCGCATGATTTTTAGAATATGGCGTCGGGCTTTTGAGTGGTGAAAGAATATTTTTTTTCTTTTTTATATCCACTATGGGATTATGCTTACTTTCCCGTAATGCTTGCAACTCCTAAAGAAAAGCTTCATAGACACTACAAAATATATGTATGCTTCATCAGCGTCAAAAGTTGAATTGATCTAACCAGGTCCAGCTCTGTGGATGTCTTGCGGACACTCATAAATTAAATTAAGCCATCCACTTTAAATCTGGCTGAAACATTGAAGGTTTTGTGTACGTAAGTTAGTATTGAAAATGGGCCAAAATGGATCAAGGATACACACACAGTAAGCCGTAAACTGAGAGCACCTATACTGCTTTAAAGAAAGATTTTTGGATTTTTGCTCAATATCCATAAATTATAAAAGAAAGAAAGCTGACATTTTCTAAATTTATTATATTATAGTCATATATATATTATATATAGAACATGTATTTTTGTCAAGACCTTTTAAGCGGGTAATAGGAAGCTCCAGATACGACGTAGAGGATATATGTATATTCCCGGCAAGCAAGTTTCTCGATCTGTCTATTTGCCCGTCCATCTCTACAATGTCTATATTAAACATTTCCCCGGCCGCAAAAATTAAGATATCCACTTCAAATTTGGCAGAGACATTGGGAGTCCTTCCATGCAGCTTGCTATTGAAAATTGTCCAAATCGCTTAAACGCCCACAGGGCAAATAAATTGGGAATACATCTCATCTTTTGGCTTTTTGCTCATTACTTATAAACTAAAAAAGGCGTACTGTAAAAATATCCACGTATTTTCTACAAAAATGGAAAAGGTCACTCACTCGCACTCAAGAGATAAATAAGAGAAAAGTGTCGGAGTAAAAGGTTCGCACACAGGCAGTATAATATTGTTACGTTTCCTTTTTCACGCATTATGGCCATATTGTCTTCGCTGATTGACTTGAATGCATTTATAACGTCTTCCAATAAATGTGTTAACGCAAGCACAAATGCAAAAACATTGGTATATATAAGGGAAGTTGCTCCGTATTGTCGGTCAATCGACTCAATGCCGAAACATTTCCCTTCATTTGTCCGAATAAAATAGCGTCGTAGCAAGGATAAAGACGAAAAAACCTACACCAAAAAAAAAGAAAGAAGAAGAACCCTACACCAAAAAACTAAAAACCGTTTTACGTTATTTAAATAATATAATATTCCGTTTATGTTGATGTCCAAGATTTGCATTTTGCCACTAGAAACCTCACTGCCCCGTTTATATATAATGGACTTATGTAAAATGGTGGGTGCTCCAAAGAAATTATTTGCTAGCAAGTAATCCAATTGGACTAAAGAACCAGTGCAAGCGGCCACTAATTTTGAAGATGGTCTTTATGTACAAGTTGTGCTACAAGCAATACAAAAATCGAGTGAGACGAAGTCTTGGCAGAGAGTACAAATCAATTCCGTTTCTCCTCCAAATCATGATCAAATTATGCGTTTTGCTCGCATGTCAAGGAGAAATAAAATGAGATTGTTAAAAGTATTTTTTAATTTTAATCATAAATGTAAAATTTTAGCTTATTAACATAATATAGCCTCAATGAAGAGAATTAAGTAAAACTATAAATGTGTATGTTACAAATCGTAATAAACGTTGTGGGCTATACTAGGCCTCTATTAGAATCTTTTTTGGTTTTTCTTTAATGGCAACTTTGCTTTCTTTCAGCGTTTCATCTGCTGAAGGCAGAGACAGCTCATGTTGAGGAACTTTAGGTAATTTAAGCTTTAAAACGTGAACTATATTCATCTCCACTTGGGCATATTCAATATCTGTTGCTAATTTTTCAAGATTTTCCAATTGTTTGTACCGATTAATCAGTAAAGTTTCCTGAAAACTTTTCTTACGCAATAATAGCTTCGCCCGCCTAGATGGAGTAAAGAAAGCGGATTCCATTTACTAAAATATAATTCGATAATATATAAATAACAAACTAATTCTTTGCGTCCACTAACTAAATATTTTTTAGCTAATTGACGATCATTTTCCAAACTCAGTTCTATCCGCTTTTGTTATCGTTTTAAGAGATCAGGTTGGTGCTTCAACTGCTAAAAAATAATTTTAAATGGTTGATGATAATTAAAAATTCTTTGTATGAAATCTCTTGTTTTTACCAATACAGCTATATATAGCCAGCTGTATATAGTTTAAACATTAAAAGAAGGTGAACAATTTATATAAAATTAAATTAAAAACAAACCAAAAAAATGCAAAATTATAAAAAAAAATTTGTGTATTGTGTATTAGAAAGGTTTACAGTAGAATAAGTTTATTAGGATATATGTTATTTAATAAGTTAAATAAGTGTAAGGAATTTGATAATAAAAGCTGCATAAATATAAATAATTTAAACAAATAAAAGTTTTTAGAATAAGTGTAAAAATGTGAAACTTAAAGTAATATAAGAGAGATTCTCATAGTTTCCTGGGAATCTCGTTGGTGTCTCCTTATTTGCTAGTAATAATAATAATAGAATTGGAAGGTCCACAATAAAAAAAGCAATTTACAATATATATTGACAATTCATATCGGCGGCATTACAACAATAAGTATGTGCACCGCAAAGTATAAGAAATACCGACATCAACAGATTATTTGTTGAAAAATTGGATTAAATGATTTTCATTGAAGTCAGGTTTTCTCCCTATATTCTTGATTATGCTGTTGATATATTCGTGTTTGTAAATGCGTTCGTATAGTTTCAGTCCGCAAATATTCTAAATTTTTGTTTAAAACAAATTATTACAGCAATATTTGGTTGGATGAATTTAATTTTATATTATTAATTTTTATGTTATTAATTTCTTCTTCAGTAATTTTTTTATAGAAGAGAGTATATAATGATAGATTGAAAAATAATTGTTTTATTATATTAGTTTCAATATTTGTTTGAATATTAAATTATGGTAGATGAAATTATATTTTTTATTTAGATGTTATAAAAAAAGATTATTCTATAGTTTTAATTGTAAGGTTAATCATATTAGCAGCAATAACAAAACATGCTCAAATTCCACTTTCGTCACGATTTCCCGCAGCTATAGCTGCTCCGATATCTGCATCTGCATTAGTTCATTCTTCTACTTTGGTTACGGCTGGAGTATATTTACAAATTGGATTTAATTTAGTTTTTGTGAGAAATTGAACAGTTACAATATTATAATTATTAGGTTTAACAATATTTACAGCTGGGGTCGGGGCTAACTTTAACTTTGATTAAAAAAATAGATCGATCGATCGATTAGAATTCTTTTTGATAAAATTGGAGAAATACATATTACAATAGTTGAAATTAATAAAAAATATAACTTATTAAAGAAATAGAAAAGATTATCTATACTATTTCATAGACCTTATCTTTGGAAATCATATATACTTATATACTATATAGATAATTGATTAAAATTAAATTAATTAATTAACCTCCTCACTAATAAATAGAGGTATAAAGAAATAATCACACAATATCAACAAAGTGTGAACATCAAGCTGCTGCCTTAAACCCAAAATGGTGATTTTTTGAATAGTTGTTATTTATATGCCGCAGCAAACAGATTAATAGAAAAGTTGTTCGAGTTAATACATGAATTCCATGAAATGCAATGGCTATGAAACATGTAGAACCATAAAAAAAATCTGCAATTGCGAAGGGGGCCTCAATATTCTCGTATGCTTGTAGTGTAGTAGAATAAACACCTAATAAAATAGTAAAAAACAATCCTTGAGTGGTTTGGGAGTGGTTTCTATGTTCGCTAATTTCATCAAGTAGATATAATAATCGGAGAGATTGAAAAGCAATAAATAATGAAATGATTGCAGTTAAAATATAAATATTAAATATTCTACTAGCATAGTAATTATTACTAAAATTATTAATGCATGAAAATTAAACCCCTAATGGGGAGATTGTTGAACCAATTGTGGAGATTACATTTCAAGTTGTATAGGCGTCAGAATAATCTGACTATCGGCGAAATATTCGTGCTAATCCTAAAAAGTGTTAAAGAAAAAAAGTTAAATAAAACCTGCTATAATTGCAAATACTGCTCCTATTGATAGAACATAGTGAAAGTGTGCAACAACATAATAAGTATCATGTAAAATAATATCTGCTGATGAATTAGGTAAAACTACTCCTGTTAGACCTCCTACTGTAAATAAGAAAATAAAACCAGAAGCTCGTAGAATTGCAGGAGAATAAGAAATTTGTGTACCATGTAAATTAGCTAATCAATCAAAAATTTTAATACCTGTTGGAAATGAAATTATTGCAGCTGAAGTAAAGTAAGCCCTGGTATCAACGTCTATACCAACTGTAATTATACGCTACGCTCAAACAATAAAGCTAATAACCCAAATGCTAGTTTGGCATAAATTATCCCTACTGAACCAAAAGTTTCCTTTTTTCTGACTCCTGACTAACTGTACCAAAACTAGGTAGAATTAAAAAATAAATTTCAGGATGACAAAAAAATCAAAATAAATGTTGGTAAAGAATTTGATCACCTGCTCCTGCAGGATCACAAAATGATGTATTTAAATTTCTGTCTGTTAATAATATAGTAATAGCTCCAGCTAAAACAGGTAGTGATAAAAGTAGTAATAATGCGGTAATACTACTGATCACACAAATAAAGGTATTCGATCAAAAGCAATTCTAGCAGCTCATATGTTAATTACAGTTATAAAATTTACTGTTCCGAAAATAGAAACCTGTATTTATACGTTGGCTTTGAAGAGAACCTTTAGACGTTGATGATAGCTCTGAAGTGTTCCTCTTAAAGCAGAACTCTCATCAACCTCCACAAAACAGTTGACTGTGCCTTAAATTAAAAAAAAAAGGATTCCAAAAACTTTAAGAAACATCTTCAACATCAAAAGACGGAGCCTACAACGTTTAGTTTATAAGATTTAGTATGTTGTTCTAGTTATTATTAATTTGAAATTTAAATTTAATTTTTTTATAATTTTGAATTATTGTAATTGAGATAAGCGATACCTGCGGCTTCTCATGGCATTCGGAATAGCGCGCTACATCCGTGAGGAGCTGAATTGCCGTCACTGCTTGCGTGACATGACGGAAGAGGAAGACGATTTTTGCGAGGAGGTGATCGGCCGGCAAGTTGCAAAGGACCGCGTAAATAACTTGACCCTCACCAGGTCGACGAGGCGTTCGAAGAAGCCTTTGATGTGTTGCACGCAGTAATGGACATGGTGGAACGAGACATAGACAAGCGTATGTATTTATGTATTATGTAGGTATATTATGTATAAACGGGGCTTATATTTATTTATTATTATCATTGTAAATATTATTATAGATCCAAGTTAAGTTTATAATGGTGTAGGCCTACAGGAGAGCCAGCCGTTTCAAACGATTGGCAACCCGCCTTCACGGAAATCCGTGATGCGACCGTTTTTGAGTGTTTATGAAGGTTTATATAGGTTTTCATGTTTAAGTCTGCTCTACTTTACAGTGTTTATGAGTTTTTATGAGTGTTTATGAAGGTTTATGAAGATTTATATATGTTTTCATGTTTAACTCTGTTTAATTTTGAAGTGTTTATGAGTGTTTATGAAGGTTTATGAAGGTTTATACAGGTTTTGATGATCGACTCTGCTCAATTTTGAAGTTTTTATGAATTTTTATGAGCGTTTATGAAGGTTTATATGATGTTAAACATCAAAACCCAAATATTCCACGATCCATTATGTGCTGCTCAAATACTAATATTTTTTGGCAAAAAACAGTTGTGCACACTTGCAAGTAGAATGTAAGGAGAGTTTATTATCGCCGCCAAGCATTCTCTATGTTTGACGAGTATACAATTTTAATGCACATTTTTCAACGAGGACGCGACAACTTACATCTTTATATTTTTTCACGCATATGTTGCTGTTGATAACATTGTTGATGATGATGACGTTGTTGTGAGGGCTGATGGTGATGATTATCTTAGTAACGTTGTGAAGAATACATTTGTGGTTATTTCGTTATTAATTCATTGTCGAATTTAAATGACCGCCATCATAATATAAGTCGTCAAATCTTTTCCCTTGCTTTTTCTTCGCTTCTCCATTCCCTTATATTGTTGTATGTTTTGTTATTGCGTGTTCTTCCGTCTAGTAATTTATTTATTTTACTTTTCTTTCAATTTCTGTCAATGATGCTCCAGACTTCGTTTTTGCCAGTTATCACCTGCAATATCTCACTAGATTCTACTTGAAGTCTACAATGCTCAAATCTTTTTTGCTCTGCATCTTCCGGTGTTTCCGCTCATTCCGGGGAGTTTGGTGGGATATCGTGCCCGACACTGTACAAGTCTTCCGGAAGCAGTCATAAATAGAAACTGGCTGAGATAATAATTTACCTTCCCTTATGGCTTTCCGACTCATTGCGTCATGTTTGGGATAACTACGAACGTCCATCTTTCTTTTGTTGTTCTTTCCCATCGTGATTGCTAAATCCTCACTAACAGTAACTGCCCGTCCTTTCTATGGTTTTTTGGAACTTATCTGCGAAAAATCGATCGGCATAGGGCCTTGGATTACACGCGCAGCATCTTTCGACACTACATCGGCATATCTGCCTTAGAAATTGCCGCTAACTTTCTGTTTACTGATTTTATGATGACCCTTCCACCCTTCCAAGCTGGGCTCGCATACATCATGACTGAGGTTATAACCGCATCTCTTATCTTATCTCTCTAATATTGGTGATTTTCGGGCCTTCAGTATTTGCCATAATTCTCGCGAAGCAATTGTCTCGGACGCGTATCCCGTGTGGCACTTAAAGGTGAGCCGATGGTCTAGCATGACTCCGATGTATTTGAGGGCAGGTAATGGCTCTACGGCGTGTTGTCCTACTCTTATGTAACACGTTTCCACACACTTTTGGCTGCTTATTAGTATCGCCTCTGTCTTACGCTCCGCTAACTCCAGTCTCTTCTACGCTTCTAACTACGCCATTGCTTTTGCGAGCATTCATTTCCATCTGAGCAACGCACTTTGCGACTACTACAGTTACTACAGAGTCGACAATTGTCGACTGTCGCTATGGTCGCTATCGCACACCAAAGCGCGGCTCGAAAGATAACCTTGTATATTTAAATTGTTTTTTTTACTTTCGCTTTAATGCTTATGTAATGTTTCTAAGAAATACTATCTCAATGAAATGTAAATGATATGACAAATAACAAAATTTATCGATTGAAGTATACACTTGTAAGTCCACAATATTTTTCTTTGATAAGTTTATTCAACACATTAATGTTTGTAAGAAAAATGGAATTAATCTTATTTTCGTTTAAGTTCAGGGTGTCTTATAACGCAAACAAAGAAGTCTACTTTACGAGAGATTTGCGAACGATCACTCACGCAATTACTTAGCAACTATTTTCAAATGGATTCAGTCGACCAATGCTGTTGCGATAAAAATATAAATATTAAAGAAATTGCAATGCCGATACCTTCATTTTTGCAGCCAGGGAATGGTTACAACAGACATTACGTAGGCGAACAACCGGACAGACGGACACGATTAAATCGATTCAGAATTTGATGCTGATCAAGGTTAGACATACTTTGGGGGATCGCTGAAGCGGCCTTCTGGGCTGTGCATTCGTTTTCACAAAAGGAATATACCTCTCTTTTTGGGTGGTGGGTATAATAATTAGGTTTTTTAATTTTTGATGATTTCGTAAACGGAGGTCAGTTAACGAATGAGTGCTCGATGAACAAAATGTCATAGCAAGCAAAATAGCTATCGAACATCATCTCCAAAAGGGATATAAAGTAAAAAATAGTTACGAAACCATATGTTTGAAAAAACTGGCAACACTTTTGATACACTGGCAACATTTCTACATGGTTCACGTTCCAATCCATACCCGCACTCACCTGTAGAATAATATTATGTTTGTAATATAACCTTATTTTTCAATATTATTAAAATAACGGATATATATTAACTAAATTAAAGCGTTGGATAAATTTGTTTGTGGATTTCCTTTATGAGGAATATATTAGATGGAGACCTAATAAAAACTTGCTCTGACGATGACAAAAAAGAAGGTTATTATATCATCCACGGTTGGTTCTTTACGCAGACTTTTGGAAAGCGACGCGAATGATATGAACGAATCCATTCATTTTGCTGCGTGAAATTAAATCATCGGTTGATATTGACGTCAAATTTTCAAGTATAGTCACTTGCTTCAATCTATATTCTATTAATTAAACCTTGCTTTATATTTTTGTTGAGTAGATTTCAATTTTTCACCATTTTTTTTTTTTTTTTTTTTTTTGATATATAAAAGCTGAATGGATTAGGCCTGCTAACAAACAGATCAATATGCCCAGTAACATAATGAGTTCTTCATCTCTTTTTCAAATTTTATGTTTGGTTCGTTTGTTTATTTAGTTTTCTTCTTCTTCTTTGCAATAGTTTGTTGTATACGCACCGGTGTGATTATAAATATTCCGTTGTAAGTACAACGGACGAGAAGCCCAACTCGATACGAAAGCATAGAGTACCATTAATCAAAACGCGATTATATCGCTTTTGTATTTCGTACTGATACCCCCTGCCACGAGTGTCGATTTACAATACTCGTCATCGAGTGCATATCCGATTTGACAGTCATTCTCGATAGTATCGTTTTGTGAGTTTATACAACTCCACTACTGTCCAAACGAAAAGGGCGTTTCAATCGCGACATAAACGTTGAAATGATTGTCATATCACTAGTGTGCGAATAACAATACGTAAGCAAATAAATACACAATAAGACTCCTCATGAGTAGTAAGCCCTTCAAACAAAGGTTTAACTTTTAAAATTTAAAAGTTATCATGAAAAGCGACCCCTTAAATGGAGGTCGATCCTCATCCACAAATCAAAATTATGAAAACTTTATAGTGTACTGAAAAAAAAAAACAATGGAATTCCACAAAGAATAACATTAACATTTTTATTCTAGCAGAAACCTTTTCTATCGATGACTCATCATACTTATAAAGTGCTACAGTTTAAAACAATATAAAAGTTTGACAGGTGACGGGAAAAGCAAAAGCATTGATTTCAATAAAAATTTTACGTTTGGAAGGTAGCCAAAGCCACGAAACATTACTAAAAGAATTATTTCCAATTGAGTATTGGGCGTTCTCGAAGTTTTGGAGTCTTTCATGTGCGACTACTCTTGCGATAGTTGACTTCTTCTGACTTCTTACTAAGAGTAAAGGTAATGCAGTTGGAGAACGTAGCAGTAGATGAACAAAGCGATTTATAAGAAACGCTGGTTATAACAACATAATTATCAATTAGAATTAGTTCTCCAGACATTCGTCCCTATTTGCTAATGAACGCAAATGTTTGCAAAGTACAAAAACAGTAAATTAGAACAAAGATGGAAAAGTTTTAAAATAAATTTTCGATTTCGATGCTCGAATCAGAATTTATTTCATTCTCTTCTGAACTATTTTTGTGCATTTCAAAAAAAGGAAAAGAATAAAGAAATTGTTCAAATTAAGATAATTTTCTATATTTTTATAAAAAAAAATAAAACCTCGAAAACTTATATAAAAATGAAATGGACAGTGAATTAGTTCATAATTATTTCTCTCTTCATTACAGTTCGAATCAACTACCACGGATTATTTTCTGTACTATATGAAATTATGCTGCGTATGTGGGCATTGCCAACGTACAACCTTAGATGGAGATATATAGAAAGAGTTCCGTTATATGAAAAAAAAAAGCGGAACATACAAGAAGTAGCCACGACTTTAAACCAATATATACGGCTCCATGCACTAATTGTCTTGGATTGAGTCTAAGATGCTTTTCGTTACTATATAATTGAACGTCTTTTGAACAACATAGTTACATCGTACTACGAGCGAAGAGAATGTAGCAGTTTGCGGGTGATTTTGCTATAATCACAATTAATAATAAATTCACTTTGTCTTGACCGCCATTAACCACCCTTTGGTGTCTTTGGATTTTTTCATTGAATTCGGGAAGACTTGTTAATTTGTAACATTTTGCGTGAAATTGAAAGCGTGAAATTTATCGACGTAGCACAAAACAAGCCAAAGAAAACGTACACGGTAGTTTCCTCAAATGGCTTCGATATCCTATCTACAAGAACGATTTTAATGTACTGTGAGGCCCTTTGTGTCCTATATCTCTGTGGCTGAGGTAACTCCACAGCCCAGAAAAACAGAAGAAATTTATATTTAGGGACGTTATTTTATTTTTACACTTTATTCTTTACTCTTCGCTGTCGCGACCCGACTTCATGAACTCCTCTCACTAACTCCCTCAATTTTTTTTCCCTACTCTATTCTTAACCTATTCTTAATCTATTCCTATTCTATCTCTATTCTTAATCTATTCTCTAGCTTACTTCTCTATCTTAAGCTCTAACTTACCTTTCTACTTTAAGCTAGCACTCTCTCTCCCCCAGAGACGGAGAATTCGTGAGGCCAAAACGAGCTCCGACAATGGGTCCTCACAGATCCTCTGTTCTTCGGGGGGAAAAAGAAGTGACTGGTGATGCGCCTCTCCCCGGTTGGCCTGTCGGTGACGGCTTCGGTATGGTAGGTGCTGTTTGTTGTTGCCTTAGCGTTTGCTGCTGCTACTGCTAGGCAGCGGGATTGGCTGCGATGACCGCTGTTGAGCCGAGATAAACTGGGTGACGGTTGGTGTTGTCATGCTTCGTCTGGTGTCGGCCGCAGAGCCTGTTGCCTGAGCAGAGCAGGGTGCTTTGTTTCGTAATGGTGTCGGCTCTCATTGGTGGAGTGTTTTAATGACACTCACCTGTTTTCGGCTTTCCGACATCGGAGTGTTGGATCGTTGGCCGGTGGTCCCCTCAGCTCTCGTGTGCCTTTGGCTTTCCAACGTTAAGTCGCCGGACCATTGGCTGTGGAGGTAAGTTTGTGTCAACGTTGCCCACAATGGGCTTGCGATTGGTTGACAGATCCTTGGCTATGGGTGACTCTTGTTGTTGCTGATCTGTGACCTTTCTATCAAGCCTGTGGTTCCATAAGTTAAAGGTGGGGTGATACCGGTGCAGATAGTGCATGCTTTTGCTGCATGGGCAGCATCCGACTAGTTGGGCTGGTAATTGCTGCCAGGTTTGTCGTTGTTCTTGTTGTTAAAATCATTGTAATTGTTGCGAGTGGGTGCTTAGTGCCTCCGGATGCGGCGAGGGCGGTCTCGTTTAGGTGACGGTGATGACGTACAGCTCTTCTTCGATCAGCACAGTCTGCCGGTCCGGTGCTCGTGTACGTTGGAGTTCTGCGAACATCCGGGTAATCAGTCCGGCCGGTGATTCGGTGGCCAGATGACGACTGGATCAGGTCGGCCTTTGAAAAGAATTGAAAGTCCGGCTGTGTAGTGGCAGGGTTGCTGCTTAGATGGACCACTCGGGGAAGTGCACGCGGTACCTCGGTGTCTCGGGTGCGGCGAGCGCCACGCATGGCGGGTGAAAGCCAGCGCAGTTCGAAGACCCTCCATTCTCGGGTTCAGTTGTAGATGAGCCTATACCGCCGCCTGTCCTCGAAGAAGACTTTCTCGAGGCGGCCCGGACGTCGGCGGAACTCCTCTCGCATGTCGTTTTGCAGTGATGCGACTGCTCGTTGCACGGACCAAGGCATGTCGCTCAATAACTGCGAGGTCTGCTGGCGCAGGGCTTATATATGAGAAATTTTGTGTTTTTTCTGAGTCTTTCTATCACCTCTTTTCCAATTAAATCGATCGTTTAGAAATTTGGTTACAGAGGCAAAAATCCTATACATTGTGCCCATGAACATTCACACATTTTACGTACGAGAATAATAGCAACATAATAGGAACTATTTTTATATTTTCGTAATGAATTTCACTTCTAGCAATAATTGTTTACTTCTTATTTCACGAGTTTTGCGATTAAAATATTTCTTTTTCTTGGTTTTATTAGTGATTTCCCGTAACTCTTGAGCGTTCCTATTCTACTAGCTTTCCTTGCATTGGTTGATTAATTAAAAAAAGTAACTATCCTTAGAATTTGTCTGTCTATTGCTAGAACATTTGAAGTCCTGTGACAACACCGATGTGAATTCATGCACTAACTAACGAACCTATACAAGTAATTGATATGAGTGGTTGTACGCCGAACACCTTAACCATTGAAAAGAAGAAATTTGGCTTTAGTGGCCGGTGTTGTAGCGCACGCCCACAGTCACTGTTTACTCACTAACTTGGTTCCACTTGCAATTTTTTATTTTTTTTTTGGATTGTTGAGTGGAGATGGACCAAGTCAATAGATTTGTGGCTTATATGTCCAGATAATAATATAATTGAAGCCGGTATGTTAAGTGTAATTGTGTGTGTATGTATAATTGCACTGATTGAGTGTTGAAAATTAAACAGTGTTGCAAACTTTGGCTGGAATTGAAAAAGAAATGCTTTAGTAATATAAAATGAATGAAGGAGAAAAAAGAAAAAATTTTTTTTTTTAAAAAAAGATAAATTCGCTTTTCTAATAAAGCAAGTTAGTTCCTTGAGATACGTACATTTTTGCTACAAAGATATCGAGGAGACAGTTATACAACTTGAAGAAGCTGAAGGAATCTATAATGCCGTCAAAACTATGACATCTAAAGATAAGATGCTCAGCAGGCTCGACAACATTGCAAGCTTCACAAACATCACATGGTATAGCACGAATCATTTTTAAATAACCTTTATCATAAGTGTAACCACTCATGAGTCTAAGAAGAATTTTTATTTCCCAGGAATTAACAGAAGAAACGGGTGTGAATAGAAATGTGGGATTTAATTTATAGACTAGGCGATTGGATTTAACGTGGGCGATCTTTTTAAATTTCTCGTTTAGCTGTTGAAGGATGTTGCGAATTGTCCGAATTGCTACATTCGGAAAGTATTTGATGGACAAAATTGTCTCATCAACACGAGCTCTCCCTGCGTGAAAGTCGGCTTTTACCTTTAAAAAGAAACCGCTGTGGCCAGGTACCTAAACAAGGTGGCACTTAAGACCCATGCAACATTTTATGAATGTCAAACACAAACTGATTCTCTGCATCTCTTTTTTTTATTCGAAATTGAGCTGACTTAGTATCAGAACAAATAACAAACTTTTGTTATCATCACAGACAGCAACCTCAATCGTATGTCTGATGGCAAGCAACTCAATATAAGTTGAGGAAAGTTCCTCCGCCACTTTGACTCGATGTACTGTTTCGGATAGATGTTTCACACAGAGAAGCCGGACACATTATGTCCGACGGAACCATCGGTGGTATATATGTCATAGCCATTGTTGTAATAAAAAAGAAGCCTTGGTCTAACAACCTTATGCAAGAGAAGTTAACATTTTGTTTTGAGTTGATTGACGAATGTTCATGAAGACTTTGCATTTGTAGGTAGTGTACTTCCAGAGAGGAATTGCACCTATCTTATCAAAAATACAACGAAGTTTTTGATAGCAAAAGGTATAGCTGCAAGAAACGGTGTCACTAAGGAATATAACTTCGTGAAATAACGAAGGAATTATCATCTTGATCTTGATTAACTCTTTGGCAGTGCAAAAAAGAGCCCTATGGGTATGGGGCTCAAACAACTGCCTTGTGGAATACTACCATATATTTCAACTTTTCCAGTAACCATCACCAGTATGCGCTTTAATAAAAAATTAAGTATCCACAGCCGTATTTGAAGAGGAGTCAAAAAATTTAACAAAATTCTGCCAAACTTAATCAAATTCACACAGTTATTTGGCTTTGCTGATGTTCAAGGAAAGCATGACAACCATTTTCCCTGCTTTTTTAAGCTAGCTATGAGAAAAGTTCGTTAACGCACGTATTCGTAGATTTGCCGTTTTGATAGGCGTAAGAACGAGCTGAAATAATATTCTCTGTTTTCAAGAAATCACTTGGTCTCTCCTTAACCATGAAGTTGATAGTCTTTATGAATACAGATATTAGTGAAATTGGTCTGAAGCTACTTAAATCATTTAAGTCTTTACCTGCCTTAGAAATGGGAATAGTTTTGATGCCCTCTTTCCGGAATGTAAAACATACATCAGCTCGTGCAATGAAAAGGGTGTGTTGTTGAGACCACTAAAAGCAATTGAAGGTATTGTAATCAGACTGACACGTGCAACGTAGCTCTTAAGCATATCTAAGTATCTTTTACTATCATGGTCATTCCACACAGCACAACCACTTAATTTTCGACTAGAATTTCGATGACCATTGATGTAAGTTCAGAAAGGACGTGGGTTGCCCTTACCACATAAGTCTTTAATCGCTACAGCTCTATGTGTCCATTTTAGCTTTCTCACAGCACACCTCCATTCTTTCAGCGTGTTCATGTATTCAACGTAGTTAGCTGGATTGGCATATTTACTCATTTTTTTCCTTGCAGCTTGGTATTTACAGAAAAGTGTTGACAGGGAAGAGTTCCACCAAGGTTTAGGTCAGAAGGACTCAATGTCAGGAAAGTTGGTTCTAGTAGACTTGTTCACAGACTGAAAGGCACTTTGAATTGATGATAAATCGGATGGAAGATCAACTTTAGACAGACGGTCCATAAGGAAGTTGCGTGAAATTAAATTTTCCTAATGGAATTGTTGCAACTGTAGAATAATAAAGGAGAGTGCTGACTTTTGCCAATGGAGACGTTCGACGTATTCCAGTTGAATGATAAAATAGTTGAATTCGAGAAAGTTAGACCCAAGAGACTGCTCGTCATGCGACCACTCCGGTTTCAGTGAAAGTTAGCATTGCCATTGTTTAAGACACTGAAACGGCTGGAATTGATGGCATTTACAAGGATCTTACCTTTGTTGGTCGAGACTTGATCGCCATACAAGCAACGTCTTGCATTGAAGTCTCCAGCTAGAATCACATTCTGTTCACCGTTAAGAAAGTCACATAAGCTCTGAATCCCATCTCGAAAGGTGATTGTACATCGAGACTGGGTGGAAAGTAGCATGGTGCTATGAAAAGATTCGGTTTAAAGTTCGTGGTTTTGATGATGATAATGTCAACAGCAGAGTTATAGGGAGTACGTCTGAAATTGACACCTTTCTTAACCAATCTACTAACACCAGCGTAACCATCATGTCGGCATTTCGTGGCCGAAGTGTAATTCGAAACTTTAACTTCAACACAGTTTTCATCTTTCAGAAGAAGATACAACAATCAATCGTGTTTGAATTCAAATAAAAATCCAAAAACGGCAGGTTGCGTCGAACATTTTGGATATTGCATTGTAAAAAGAATATCATATTGAAACTTGAGAAGGAACACCGGCGGATTTCCTCGATGTGCTGGGTGTCTGAAGGTGGTGAGAAATGGCATAGAAAATTTTTTATTCAAATTTTTTAATAAGGTTATGAGGAATCAGCGGACGGATACCTTCTTTAATTGCAGAGATTAATGTTTCAAGTTCTGAGAAACGTAAATAATTGTTTGAAATTGCTGGACGCTGAAGAATTGTTCCAGATGGCTTGGAGATGAATTGAGAATGTTTGGTGGATGAGAGGAGATTTGGAAAAAACCGATTTCCTTTTGACGACGGCATTAAATTTATTCTTGGTTAAAATTTTCTTCGCATTTTCATCGTCATCCTTACTCGAGATGACAGACGCATTCCGCAATGGAGGAAAATTGTCCTCATAGGAGATGTCGTCAAGCCATTCGAAGTAATTTGATGAAAATTTCTCTTTTACCTCTTTATAAGAGAAATTTTTAAAAGCCATGATTTTATTGATATTTAATTCAAGCTCCCTATTCGGACAACACTGGTTGAGAGTGTTGTCATCAGGACAAACACTTCTCTTCTTCTCACAGTCCGCACATTTCGGCGACTGCCCACAGCACAGACATCTGCTCTCCATAGCTTTGCAGACTTTAGAAACATGACCGTATCTACCACACTCAAAGCATTGCTTTAAGGTTGGTACAAAGTACTCAACCGGCAGATGATAATAATTGAATTTAATTGACTTAGGGAGGAGTTTCCCTTTAAAGTCGATTTTGATGCTGGTTATGGGAATCCACTTATCTTTGTTGTTGGGATTTCTTCTTTGAAAACAGGCAGCCGACTTGGTCGGAATATCGGATACAGCATTTTTAATTATATCATCTACACTGTATATGCATGGGACGTTTCGAATGACTCAGAATCTCTCAGTGAACGACCTCGGTATGTATGCTTTTAAATTCTTTTTACTAAAATCATTATTTGTGCATTGGCAGCAAAGTTAAAGAGCAGTCTGGCTCTGCCCCTTCTAACAACCTTTAGTTCCTGCAAGCCTTAAATGATGAAATGCTTCAAGTAATCATAAAAAAAGAGATCGGAATTGATGCTCGCACGATTTCCTTCAGCGTCTGCACGTGTTTCAACAAAAACAAAAAACTGCACTTCGACAGGCAGTCGTACAGATTGATCTCGTGATTTGTGGCGGCTGTGGCACCCAAATCAGAGAGCTTGTCGACCGCCTGTTTACTAGGCACAATTGAAACGTTAGATTCTCCAATAGTAGATAAAAGCTTATTATTCTCATCCATCCTCGACCTCTTGGTGTGCCCAATGGCATTCATGTAAAAATCTTCGAAACAGTCCCTGTCAGTAGTTATAAGATCAGACCCGGTCTCCATAGGGAGACCGGGCTGAATGTGTATTGCTTGTTATCACGGTGAGAAAAAATAAAAAATCAGTACGAGAAAAAAAGAAAAAAATTTATATAAGTTTCTTTTGATTTTTCTTTCACTTTCTTTTTCTTCCTACTCTCCTGTTTTTCCTTTAAAAATTATTTGTATTTTTCTTTTTTTTGGTTATTTCTCAAAACTTTTTTTTTTTTTAAATTGATTAAAATTTTCGTGAACTTTTCTTAATTTATTTAAATTTCGATTTATTTATTTTTCTTTTTCACTAACACCCGTAAAACACAAAAATTATCCAGCAGCCGTTTCCAGAGATGACGTGTTGTATCAAGTGTGTGTGAAACAGGAATGCGTCCACTTGCAATTTGCGTTGTTTGGGATGGTGGTATGCCCGCTATGTTGCTGGTGCTGGTGGTGTTGGTATTTGATGTTCATCTTTTCAACACCTGCAAAAAAGGGATCGTTAATAATGTTCCTCTTTTTTTAAGTTGGTTATTGTATAAATTTTAAGAATTTAACGCATTCTTTGATCCATAAGGTCTCGTAAGGCAGGCACGGCGGTCGCCACAACAAATAAAACTTCCAGCAATGACATCCACTTTTCTTCTTAGGATAACATTTTATTTGAAGTCCTTTCAAATTTTCCCTTTTTCCTCTTTCCTCTTTCCTCTTTCCTCTTGTATTTTCTTTTATTAATTTGTCATATATTATTTTATTTGCTGTTTTGTTTTTTTTTTTTGTTAAACTCTCGCGATAAGCAATTGGATAATCCTTATGCGTTTATATTTCGTTTGCTTATCAATATAAGCACAATGATGAACGTCATTTATTATTCAGAGCCAATGTTTTCCTTTTAGTTAAATTCTGTTTTCCTTAATATAATTTTTTATTTATTTGTATTGTAATGTTATGTTACACTTTCGCGTTGCTGATCTTCTTTTGGTTAGTTTCTGTTTTCTTTAACATAGTTCCTTTTTTTTATTTTTTTTATTTTTATGGTTGTTTTGATTTTGAACTTTTGAATATTTTTCTCGGCTTTGTTAATTTTGATGGCCTTTCAGCACTCTTCTTCAATTTTTCCTTTTTTTTTTACTTATTTTTCATTCATAATTGTCTGCGATCACCTGCTATTTCGTTGGAATCTGTCGTCGAAATGCCAATTCGCCTTACTATGCGTAGCGGTTTTACGGCGACCACTTTGCGGTAGTTTATTTTACAGCATTTGCTAAGGGATTACAAATGTCTGTCGTTGTTTTTGCGTGTTCGTTTTCACAGCCCGGTTATAAGTTTCCTGTTTCTTTATTTTTTCCTTTCCACACAAACTTGTATAGCTTTACTTAGAATTTTTGATGATCACTCCTTGCTTTGATTTATTTCTCGATCTATTGGTTGATTATTCTGGAGAATTTTGTAGTCCTTGAAACGTACAAACAAAATTTAGCAACTTGATTTTTCTAAGGCTTGTACATCTTTCACACCATAATTGCCTTTTCTCTCCCTTTTTTTTTCTTAAAAATTGCATTTTTTCCCGTTTTACTTTCTATTTTATTTTTTTTTTTACAAGTCCCTGCTCGGGCGACACTTGTGAGGGCCTTTGCTCTGAGGCTGGGGTAGCTCAGCGGCCCAGGAAAACACAAGAAATTTATATTTGTTTTTACACTTTATTCTTCACTACCTCGGTCGCGACCCGACTTCATGCACTCCTCTCACTAACTCACTCCATTATTTTTCCCTACTCTATTCTTAACCTATTCTTAATCTATTCTTATTCTGTCCCCATTCTTAATCTATTCTCTAACTTACCTGTCTACGTCTCTACCTTAAGCTAGCACTCCCTCTCTCCCACCAGAGACGGAGAAACCGTAAGGCCAAAATGAGCTCCGACCTTGGCTCCTCACAGTACATAGCAAATCCTAGTTTCTACATTCAATCCACACAGCTCCACACGAACGTGACGCTATACCATCTCCGCATCCTTTTCGAATACTAACTTTCACCACGTTTCATCCCCACCCACGAAAAGTGGCATTTTTAAATAGGGAGGAAAATGGAGAAGAGGTGAATGCCAATCCCAGAATATTTATTAACTTTTCGCAAATTCTGTAAATGAAGATTCGTTTAAAGCCTGTTGAATCGGCAAACGAAATAATTTTAAGTTTTTAAAAGTATGCGCGAGTGAGATAGCTAAAAAAAAATTATTGATGAGTTTTAAAAAATCAAACTACATCGCGATAGTATTTACAAAACATTTTTGATAGTTACACTTTGTTGGTATCTGCACTTCCTCTATTTACGCTAATAAGAATATAAAATAAAAGGCAACTATAACAATAACAAACGAAGATTGGTTTAGATTCACAAGTAATTTTTTATATATTTAAGCCATCTTGTTAATTATAGCCATTTGCAAGGATTGTATTTGATTTGACCACTTGTCGATGGCATTGTAGCGAGAACCACTGCTGCTCTCTTTATCCAGCTGAAGAACCTGATTGACTTGATCAATGCGGCCTTGAATGGTGCTGGTAAAACATCAGAAATTTAAATCGATCAAAATTATAATTCCATTAGACAAAATATGCATACTTATCCAAAATGCAAGAAACTAAAAGACTCTCCACCTCGCTCGGTTCAATATTTAGGGCATTTGCTATGAATGGTATAGCTATGTTTTTGTAGGGACGTATAAGCTTGATTAAAACCTGAGTGCGTATATTACGCAGTAAATCCTCTATATGTTCTCTTATAAAAGGATCCGCCATAATATTACTACGATTGTGTCTTAATATAGATTCAAATTCGTTGATATCATTATTTTGATATGACACCACCAGATTGGTCATGGCCAAAATTTCCGGATCATTTTTGTAAGGCTTAGCCTCCTGGGAATCAAAAGGGTTTATGCCTGATTTCATTAGCCTAAAATGCATAATTAATTACAAAGGAAAACAATCCTATAATGCTTTTGACACTCACATATTGGCCAGCACCAAATATTTCAAACAAGTCGTGCGTCGCGGTGATCCTGACTCATCGTAATTCTTAAAGGCTTCGAAAAAGTCGGTATGCGCATTTTCGAACTCTCCTTCGCGCAAGTGCATTTTCCCGCCGCATTCGCGAATCACACCCATTATCAAGGGATGAGGTATTGCTGACTTAATGTGTAGTGATTGTTCATACAAAGCCTTTAGTTTCTTATTATTTTTTTGGACTGTGTACATTTGGATTTCTAAAGCATAAATCTCCAACAATTGAGTTCCTTTCTTTAAATCTTCCTCACCGTCGTCGGTTTGACATGACTGATGCAGCTGCTTCAAAATTTTTTGAAGTTTACAAAATTCATTTCGGTCGAAGTAAAGCTTACCAAGTTTGGTATTTGTTTTAAACCACAGTCGATCATTTTTGGCATCTTTTAAGGCTTCCAAAGTGGTTTCGTAAAAATTTTGTAGCAATTCCATCTGAAGGATGTAAACATTAAAGAAGCTTCCTTATCACACATCTTACAATTCTTACATTTTTTGAAGTGGAAATGTAATCTAATATAGAGTTAATAGATTTCTCAGAATGGTTTCGAGTTACAGCACTTTTGATATAAGTTAGCAGTTGTTTATAGCGTATCATCATTTCCTCGTAATTATTCTATCAAGCAATTATAGTTAAGATATTTTCTATATTTCATTTTAAGTTAGCTACCAATTTAAAGTTTATCTTAATCATTTGTTTTAACGCTTTAAAACCCCATTCGCCTTTTTCGCCGTTCTCTAAATCTAACACCTTCTGGAACGATACCAAAGCCGTTTGGGGATCCTCCTCCTTCAAAGCTTTACTATTGTAGTACTGATTTTCCAGATCTACGTCCGGTTCCGAGTTACTATCCTCGGAGTATTCCTTAACAAGTAATTCACCATTAGGCAATTTTTGCCGTTATACGTATTCTGCGTATTCAACGTAGAAGTACTCACCAATCCATAATCTTCATCATCAACGCACATAAAATCATCATCGTTGTCAGACATCTTTTCTTAACAATTTAATTTCTTGTACAATTTAGTTTCGCTTTCCGGTAAACGCCGTTTTTTCCCAAATTTGCAAAGCAGGCCGCTGACATTAGTTTATCAACATGTGTAAAATATAAATACTTTGTTTAGAAAGCCAAAGCCAAGAAATGACATTTTGTAGCAGAGACAGCAAAGATCTTTCATAACAACTTTGAACTAAAACAGGGTTATTAGCTTATGAAAATTCCAAGTTGAAGGGTTATAAATAGAAAATAGACGGGTTTGCGAATAAAAAAATGTTTTGATAATGCAAAACATTCAAGATGAATTTTATAATTATTTTATAATTTTAATAAACCAAATAAAATATTATTTTTTCTGTGTATAGATGGTAAAAGAGGTTACCAAAGATGCACCCAGGAGCAATTGAATAATTATTTGGCGTACGTCGAAAAATACTCAGAAATAAAAAAAAAAAAGATAAGCCCGACAAAACGATAGCAAATGAAAAATTTATTTGAGGAATTAGCTGCAAAGTTAAGTGGTACGACTGGACCTCTTAGGAGTGTGCAGACATGAAAAGCATGAGAAATGAAAAAAAAGGAAAAATATTCCTTTTAATTAATAATGTTAATTTTATTTTCAGTCTTTTAAACAATGAAAAAATCAACTGAGTTGCAAAGCTACTTTGCATTGAATATTTTTGTTTAATTATTTTTAAGATTTTTAAACTGAACATTTCGATATGTTCATATCTTTTTAAATGAAGTTATTGAGATATTTCTATTATAAAATAAATAATTTATTTTGTCGACATATGGTTGTATAAATTGTTCTAATTCTTTTTCTTTTATTTGAATGTCGGTTGGATTGCTAGTGGTGGTAACTTCGTCCACAGAATCAGTATTGAGTCCATTCCAGCCTTAATTCCTCTTTCCGCAAAAATATTGTGCAGAATGCAGCATGCATGTATTATTTACGCCGCATTGTCATGGTTCTAAGCCTACAGTCTTCCTTTGGATAAACTCCTAAACCTTGATTTGGCGATGCTGAAGTTCGAACGGACGTTTCTTATCCTTCAAATGTTTCAGTAATCTCATAAGATTGATTAATAAATAAATTAATGAAAAGCAAAAAGTTTTTTCTCCTACCTCTGCTTATTTTCCACATCAAAACATTTTAATTATTTTTTTTTTCTAATTTTTATTAACTTTTTTTATATCTTTAAATTTTTAAAAACTTTTTCTTTACGTTGTTGCTATTATAATGTTATTACTATAATATTATTATTATAGTAACAACGCACTATGGGCAAAAAATAGATCATAAAACCGTTTTTTGAATATTGAGTTAAAATGGTCTAAACCGATACGACTTGTAATTTATCAATCAGGTAATCAAAAGTAATAATTGTTTGCAAGAAATATTTATGAATAACAAAAAGACTGCAGCCGTGATCGTAGGTCTTAAATGAGTCTAACCACCGTTGGTTCGGTGAGTACGTCCACCTAGTAAATTAGGATATTGTTTTGTTAGGTTCAGTTGAAGAAACAATATATTTTTTATTAATTAAGCGCCGTTTTTTCTTGTTTTTCAGAGAATTTTTCTTAAAAGCGAAACCAGAATTTTTATCTTTCTTAATAGCGATACCAGAATTTTTATCTGAACAGTGCTGCCATTTTTTTTCATATATTTTTCATATTTTTCTTATTACTTCTTACTTATTACAAAGCGTGATATGCTAAGGCAAATATGTTAAGTGCGACTGTAGATTGTTGAGTTGTTCAGAGTAATGTGAAAATGATGGGATATAAGACTAGTATTGCAAACTTTCGCTGAAAAAAGAACGATTTTAGAGATAAATTCTGATTGAATGTAAAAAAAAAAAAAATACCATGAATTAAGAAGATAAACTCGCTTTTTTAATAAAGCAAGCTATTTCCCCGAGACGATGTTCGTTTTTTGCTACAAAGAAATGCAGCGTGCGACATCTGAAATGAGATGCTCAGCAGTCTCGCTAATATTACAAACCTCGGAAGAGCATGAATCTTAATCTCCTGTGAATAAAAGGAAGCCTCTGATAGCCTTTAAAGTCAACAGCGGGATTTATTTTATAAAAAAGGCGATTAGTTTTGGCATTCACAATTCCTTTAAATTCATTGTTTAGTTTCTGAGAGAAGTGTTTTCGAACTACCCACATTGGTTCATTGGCCTTTTTTGCATGAAAATCGTCTTTTGCATTAAAGAAAAAAAAAGGTATAGACACCATACAAGGCGACAGACCACAATTTGAGATCCATTTATCATCGTATGTATTTCAAACTCATATTCATCATCCGCATCTCTTATTTATTAGAAGCAGAGCTGACTTATTACCAGAAAAGACGACAATTTTTTATCGCCATTCATTATAGCTACCCTTACAGCATGTCTGATGGCGAGAAATTCAATAAAAGTTGATGTTAGTTCCCCAATGACTCTGACTTTATATGCTGTTTCACGTAGACGCTCCGTTACAAATAAGCTACATACATTATATCCGACAGAACCGTCAGTGGGATATATCATCATATATCATAGTCGTTGTTATAATAAAGAAGAAGTTTGTCTTGACATAAGATCCTCACACATGAAAGATTGACATTTCGTTTCGTAGTAAAAATCCATTTAAGGATGTTCATGAAGATTCTACATTTGTTGGTAACAAAATTACGTCAAAAATATGACAGAGATTTCAGAGAGCCTAATTTCGCGCTTAGAACCTTGCACAAAATAAATTACATTTGTTTTGATAGGAAAAAAATGGCATATGCAAAAAAAAAACTTGGCTATTATCGGGAAAATATTCACAACCACTGCATGAAACAGCACACATAATTAAGAAATTGTCAGCATATTGAAAAATATGAGTTGTGTCGTCTTGAATGTCATGCGAATTGGCTGTATGTAAATTGAAGAGTGTGGGGCTCAAGCAAATGCCTTGTGCAATACCACCGTATACTTTAACTCTTGTTTTTACCAAATCTACACATCTTTAATATTCGGACCTATTTGAAGAAGGATTGAAAAATTTAACAAAATTCTACTAGGCCTAAAAAAATTAACACAATGATAGGCTTTGCTGGGAACACTTACTAAAAACGCAGAAATAAAAGGGAGAAAAACTTTTTAAAATGGAACCAATAAAGAATTATATCAATTATTAATTTTTATTTTAGTTTATTTTCCTTTTAAGTGCAATAAGTGAACTGTTTTTTTCACTAACGGAGAAAAGACCATCAGAAAAATTTTCAGCTACTGTTTGCTTAAATATGTCGTGTCGTTTCAAGTATTGATGTGAAGCGAAGATCACAAACCTCCACACTTATGCTTAAACATCAGAATACCAAAAAATCATAAGAAGATAACAATAACAGCTGCTCAGCTGTTTGTCAGAACCATATGGGAGCAGATTGAGGAAGTTGTATTACATTTTCTTTTTTACATGTATATTCATTTTGCTGATGAACAATAGTGATAATTTTCGGAACATTCAACTTTTTGTATGTAAAATAGTTTATAATCTCTATTTATCTAGTTATTGCGTCTTTAGGGTTTAAAAATATTTCTATTCCACATCAAATGGATTCTTCTTCTTGCTTACTAAAACGTCTTGTTGTGTTCGCTTATATAAAAATTGTCTAATAGCGCGAATGTTTATAAAATAACCAAAAAATTTTCTTTCAGTGGAGGTGGTTTTTTTTACTTAACTTAAGGCAAAAGATTTCACAACTTACAAATGAATGTTTCAAAACAAACTATTGGAGCGATTTCTAAGATTGGTAATCAAGGTACGTTAAGTAACATTTAAGCACGAATATAAACTCAGACTACCTTGAATTATAGAGGCGCATTTGTCCACTTCGGTAATCCGTAATGCAGAAAAGTTCAAAGGAGTGTTGAAGCCGAAAAGTGTTCGTCGTGAGGAGTTTGAAAAGAAATTAAGAGCAAAAACGCCATTGGGCAAACTAGATGAACACACACAGCATCCATACCAGGAAAAAGAACCATTAAAAGCTTGGCCGGGAAGTGTAAATCCGAATACTGGTGAGATAGGTGGTCCAGCAGGTCCAGAACCGACCCGTTATGGTGATTGGGAAAGGAAAGGTCGTGTGACCGATTTTTAATACGTCAACAGCCATGTAGCATCTCTTAGTCCCTTTTAATGTTATTATTACTTAGATTCATATTTTATTTTATTTGGAGTGACCAGATTTTCGTTGGTGTTTTATCCTGACTCCTCGGCTTCAGAACGCCAAGTCTATCTGTCGCTTAAAAATGCTAACCAAGTTCGGCATGAAGCAGTCCCATGATATTAGGCGGATGGAACGCCTTTTATTGTACTAACGGATTGATACGTTTGTTTGAATTGCCTTTAGCTAATTGACTTTATTTATTTCTTATCGGGCTAATTATACACAAATTACTACACTAAATTGTGCTAACATAAACAAAATAATAATTGTTTTAACTGGGGCCCCTGGCATCGTATTCGGGTGAAGTGTGACATAATTTTTTATTCTTCTTTTAGCAAAAGAATTCTGGTGGATTTGCATAATTCTGTCACACTTCAAAGTGGATGCATATAGGGAAATGCGATCACACTACAACATTCAAAAACAATTGATGTATTTGATCGCTTCAAGTAATCAACGTTAATAGCTTTGAACGAGAACAGTATATATTTATAATATATAAAAACACTTATTGTTGCATGAACATAAAAATAAATAATGTAGGAGTAGCAATTACAATGTAATGAAAGTGGCTGACGTCCACCAAATTCATTGTAGTTCATAGCTGTGTCAAGTATTTGAGAAGCACAATCATTATTGCTTAAAAGAGGTAAATGTTGCGCTGGTAGGACTATTGGGGAGCAAAATCCACTCGGCTATGTGTTATTCAACTTTATCAATGTATACTAACAATAAATTAAGTAATTATTGTATACTAACACACCAGTTAAGGAAAGTAACATCTGCCACTTAAAAAACTTCACATTTGTAGTTGAGTCAATTACCACAGGGGAGATTTCTTATGTTTCCGCTTTTCGAGTTTATGCCCGTACTTCTCATAACTAGATTTTTGGAGGAACATGCCTTGGAAGTATTGATACTAAAAGGCTTAAAATAACCATACATATAATTTTTGTATGATTCCGGCTCAATTTAGTGCACATTGAAAGTCGTATATTCTAGATTCTGAGTCCATCATAAAACACATTGTAGGGATATTGTTATACTTCATATGTACATATAGAATTATTTAACAAGGTGTATCAAGAAATTAGTGGTTAATGTTATATCAAAGAGAATAATCTGCAAACAAAACTGCACGGAAACGAGACCGTGATCTGGCGATCGACACTGATATCTCATTACTTTAATACTTAAATTATTTTCGAGTTGTTTTTGTTTGATGCTATTGCGAATCTGGTTTGTGAAATATTATACTTCCTTGCGCATTATGGTGAAAGGTTTAACTTTGCTTATACATTGTTTGTCGATATTCATGGACCTAATATATGTATTGTACACACACAATGTACCTGCAAAAAAAATTGGGGAGCACATGAAAGACTCGAAGAAAATTTGCAAAAAATGATTGTCATTACAAACAGCACAAATATTTCTAAAACTATAAGTGTTTATTCAACGCACATTGTCAGGACCAAATTTACGCCCCACTCACGTTGAATACTGAAGTGATGTAATAAAAAATCGCGACGAGAATGTAAACGAAAAAGGAGAGAGTTTGCGCAATTTTTTAGAGATTGCTGTAGCTTATTGTATATTTTGATTGTGTCTCTGATCTCTGTTGTCATGTAAGCTATCAATGTTTGATGTTGCATTTGAATTTCTTCTTGGATATATTCCAGATCCTTTTACATTGAATGTGAAAATCCCGCATTTGGTGATATGAGTTTCATGAAAACTAGTGGATTTCGTAAGAAACCAAAATCCAAACAAGCCAAATGCACATTGATAACGTTTTACTTGCCTTGAAAATGGAAATATTTCTGAAGACGAAGAGTATATAGGTACCTGAACAAAATTAATGATGATCCAAACGTACAAAATCTAATAAAACAATTAGAGGACAATAATAGTGACAATAAACGACAAGACAACGAAGATCTTCCTTTAACTATTTTTGGTGTTCCAACTTGGAGGCAACGAAGTAGGGCACTTGTATGGAAAAAGTGCAATTTGGAATACAGTGGAGAAAGCGTACGTGTTACAGACAACACAGATCTTTCCCCTCGTAGCTGCACTTGAATCTTCATTTCAATTTATAAATAAAGATATTATCATTGTCATTGTCGAACAAACAATCGCAAACAAATGCATTCAACAATCCTCCTGTAAATGCTCCTGGAGTCCGTCAATTTCTATGTATTATATTTATGTTCGTGTATAGCTATCGAAATTTTAGATCGTACTGGGGTAAATGCGGCTTCGATCATATATAACAGATGATGACTATAAATAGATTCGAGAAAATAAAATCCGTAATTCATTTCGATGATTATGCGTAGCACAAGACTGTTAGGCAGACAAACCAAGACTATCTTCACAAAATAAGACCTGTTTTAAAACACTTGAATAAATTCTTTGCGAGTGTGGCACCAAACAAACACCACTTACCGAACGAATCCCACAAATGGTATTTCAGATTGTTTGTTTTGTGTTTGCTATCTGGAACAGCGTTTTGGCTACGTGTAGAATCAGCATTAAAAGTCGTAAGTGGTATATTAGATTATTTTATCCCATGGTTGATATAGCAGTGATCAATTTATGGGTATTATATAAAAAAAAACCTAAATTTTAGATTACTATAGATCAGAGCTTGTAAAGACATACTCTTATAAAACGTATGGTGGGAATAAAAGAGGAAAACCCAGTAGTCTAGAAAGGTAAAAGAGAAAATCCACAAAGGGTGCCCCATATATATGGAGTGGTGGCATAGGCCGTGATGAAAAACAATGCAGTTTTAGAAATAGATGCAAACTTCCACGTTGCAAAGGATTTTCATTAAATGCAATGTTGCTTTGTGTGATAAAAAAAATCGCTATTAGTTTGCTGTATTCCATTCATAAATAATATGAAAATTCCATACAATATGAGAATTCATTTCTTACAAATTATGGAAGTCTGAAAGTTTTCACAATTACTTTACAGAAAACCTTGCTATTTTTGTGTAAAAGTGGGATAAATGCGCAATGCCCGTACAAAATTGTAAGTGATTACATTTTTTTTCACTTTTTTGAGTTCTTATGTTTATTAATCATAAAGTAAAGCGGACAGAATGTTTAAAACTACTTTACACATTCCTTAAATGAAGGTATATTATCGTGGTGTACGCCACAACATGGTAGATTAATTTTTTCTTAAAAATCCAACGGTATGGATATCAAATAAAAGAACTCGGAGATAGAAGTCGATAAGGTAAGTTTGTTGGTTCTAAATAAATTGTGTTGAGCGTCACTACGTAGAGGATTAATTTTTTCGTTACAATACCTTTGATATGGATGTCACATAAAAGGACTTGCAGAGCAGAATGCAACAAACTAAGTGTGTTAATTCTAAATTGATTGCGGTGTATATCATGACATAGTAAATTCATTTTCTTAACAATACCTTTTAGTAAATAAAAGATGAAGGACCAATTTTTCCCCATTCATTTTTTTATGACAATAATTAAAGCATGGAAAGATTTTAATAGTAGTGGGTATGTGAAGGTCGACACCAGACGAATATAACTTTCTTGCTTGTTTAAAATTAAAAAAAAATCACGCATTTAAGGATTATTTATTTATTAGTTACATTTCGATATACAGCTAATATTAGGCCAATAAAAAAAAAACGTATTCTTTACTTAAGTAATCCAATTTATGTTTATGCTAGTTACATATAATTTTTTTTTTTAGGAATAACATAATATGCTATGAAAGAGAATAAAGAAATTGAAAGAACTATGCTTATTTCAATTAAATGAAAAAAAAAAAACACTATATGTAACTATAAATATGTAGAAGACACACAATAAAATACATTAATGTCAATCATAAAGTACACCTAAAGCAGCAGTTTGGCCACTCATTATTAAAAAATTTAAGATTAAAATTATCGGAAAAAGCGTTCTTTAACTATATTTTTCGATTCTAATATAGAAATTAAGTAAACATTGTTAAAAATATTGCAAAGTACTTATATTGAGTTTTAATTTAATTAATTTATATTTTGAAATTGTAAACTGCCCCTCCACACATCAATTCATACACGTGCAAATACAAATGATGCACTTCAAGAGAGAAACGTTACAGATAATGATATGTCACTCATTGTCTTAAAACCATTCAATAGTTCACCACTAATAAACCCTTTCGATAACAGCAATATGCAACCAGAAATTGCTGTTTCAACAATCAAGCTTTTCTGAAGCGTGGTCCGTCCACAACGAAAAAATTCGGCAATAAACACGTCGAAGCGGAAGACAAAGTACGACTGCGCCGTAGCACATAATCGTCAAAGTGCTTGTCTTCATAAAAAATCCATCCAGCAAAAACAAAAACACTAAATTTAAAAAGGTCTTAATAGAGAGACTCTCCTTTAGCGAGAGTAAGAAATTGGACCAGACATTATCTGACATTATCTTATAGGAGACAGATATCCGTCCGAATTTTACAGAACACTCTTCTCTCCGGTTGAAATTTTTCAGCTTACGTGTTAAAAAAACTCTGCCTCAGAAAATTACCAAAAAATTTAAATGCAACATTGGCCAAGTCATTTACCTAATGAAGAACTAACAAAGATTGCCGACAATATTTGGGAAGTACTCCAAAAGAATGAAATTGCGTTACTTACAACAGCAACATCCCGCAAACATTCCAAAACTTTACAAGAACCACAAAATCACTATGCGAGAGTTTTCCCCAGTTACGTTTGAAAGTTAATGCGATTAAAAAACGAATGGATGATCGGGAATATCTAAATCACAGACAATCTACGTATCGGAAGCAAAGCCAGAAAATGTGAAAAACCGTGTAATTTTCAGCAAGAGACAAGATAAACCAAAAGAATTCACCGTGGCGACGATGGACAATAGGTTTCTTAATGTCAGTTAACGTCGTCTCTACATCCGCGATAAAAACAACCTTACAACTCTTTTAACTGATAGCGGCGTGGAAGTTTCTGTACTTCCGACTAATAGATTTGCTTACAACGCAAAGACGTCAGATGTTATTTTAGATGCAGTTTATTGATCAAACATTAAAAATACGGGAAAAAATGGCTTAGTGTCAACTTTGGTTTACGTAGAGATTTCCCTTTCACATTTATTACAGCGGATATTCCCAAAGCTGTCATTGGAGGTAATTTTAGGGAAATTCGGTCTAATGGCTGTTAAACGAAAACAATTAGTTGATCCATTAACAATTTTGTCTGTAAATGCACTCCCTTAATGCGACATTCCATCACCCAAACTTTTCGAAATAGAAAATCAATATCAAAATCAGTGGTTTCATTAAGTAATTAATTCATAAACAATTAACCACAAGAAAACCATCAATACAAAATGTTATAAAACCGCAAAGAAAACTATTAATATCTTTTGCATTATGTACTAATATCTTGTATAACATCGGAAGAAAAAAGGCGGAAGTGTTCTTTATCGCAGAAAAGGCAAAGTTTCCAAAAATAATACAAAACAACAAAATATATGTCCATATATATGTACATATGTACACCACACACACGTAGGTGCACATATTCAATTTAGGTAAATTAAATAACACTACAACAAAAAAGCAAAAATGTTTTTAAAAAGTTGTCTTATTCATGTTGTTACGGAAATCCCAAATCCAAGTTCTTTCAACTAATTAATTTACCCAGAAGATAAAATTCAGAGAGAGGGAAAGACCAAGCGCAAGTTCGCGTCGCGTCATGCAGCTGCCGGCCGGCGAAAAAAATTATTAAAAGAAGACCGCGCGGAAAAGCGGTTTAGCGGATTAGGAATGGCACCATGAACTTAGGTAATAGTAATATGCTTGCAAATGTGTATACAAACACCATTATTATTAAAATTATTTACATCATTCCCATTATTATTGTAATTACGCTCATCATTATTATGAATCTATCGAATTGTTCGTACTTGATGATGTCAGGGATGTAGATGCTTTATTATCAAGTTTTTTTACTATCCCTTTCCAAAGATTTGCTGTTATAGGCTGAAATGTATCTTCGAATACGTTAACCTTCTCTATTTGATTTAATTTAATATTTCTTAGCTTGACACTCCTCTTATCCTTATAACATCCTTTAACAATTTATTAATCATTTTCTATTGTTATGCTCTTTGTTTCCTGTTGTTAATCTGCTCCCAATCTGAGGATCAGCTTTATATCTGATACTGATCTGCTTTTTGTTTGGTAATGATAAGCTTTATATCTGATCTGACTTGCAACTGTATGAAAGTATTGAAACCTTTTCGATATCGTCCCTTATCAATTATCCTCTTTGGTCACAACAACAAAACCATATATCTCTTTCCAACACTCACTACAAATCGCCAATAATTTTTTAAATGACATATCACCGATAACATGATCATTGTATATATGTCACTAATTCATTTCATCTTGTTTAAATATTATTGTCATATTTGCATTATCATGTATTAGAAGTTTGCCGATTTTCGTGTTTACTTGACGTAAATAAAAGCAATATGCTTATGTCTGTCTACCCATGCAAGAGTAAAAATGTGTTTCTTATATTTTTTAATTATTCATTATTCCATAGTGCCTCCCTGCATAGTTATTAACACCATTTTCATCTATAAATCTCTTATTATCTAAATAGCTTAAGGTTAATTTGCTAATATGTTGTGTATACAATTGATGTGTCTTTGATCGAAAAACATGCATGGAATCATAATACAGTTCTTTTTTCAAATAGATATCTTGTCAAGTCATTAATAGAAGGTTTAGACGCAACATATTGTTTTACACCTTTAATTTTCTTAATCTCTTTTGTTTATCATTTTTTAGAAAATACATTTTCGATCGTAAACCAACGAATTTCTTCACTATATAAATCATTTGTTCTAATATTATAAATAAATGAAACAGTATCCATACGTTTCAACAAATTGAATTCATTATTGTTGTGATAAGGTGATTTTACAATGATTAAATCTGTATCGGACATGTATCGAGACAATTTTCGTAAGCGTGATGGCATAAATTTAAATGAATCTAAAAACGTAGTTCAATGAACTCTTTTTCACCCAAAACGATTCTCTTGAATATGGATATATACAATTCCTTACTTTGTGGAATAATATTTATGCTATCCTTAAGCTTGTGGAATAATAGATGAAAGTTTCCTTATAAATAAGTGACATTCGCATGCTGAGAGATAATGGAAATATATGGGAACGAAATTTGGAAGTACGTACTCTAAATTGCACTTATTATAAGCAGATCTTCTATAATCATCTGTCAAATGACAATTACCAGTTTCTCTTATTTCGAGAGATAAAAATTTCTCACAAATGTGACAAATTGCATTGGCTTCTTGACTTTCGTGTTCGGCAGGCGTCAGAGAGTTCATAGGCTCAACTTTATTCAAATAATTATCATAAATATATAAAGCATTTTTAATTAAATTTTGAAAAAAATGTTTTCTCCGTGGTATTCCAAATAAGCAAGCGGAATATGTTTTTGCATCGATTTCATGTTAGTTGAATTTTGATATTCACTTCTGGAAAACATCTGAAGTCGGCATAAGCAATAAACGGTACATCCAATGGGTGTGAAATGTTCAAAACTAAGTATATAAACATCTTGGTTAGGCATTTGGGCTACCAATTTTTTGCACTCCTGCTTATAACCCTCAGAGCACCCCGACTGTAAAAATAGATTAAGCATACGTATCATATATATCGCATTACGATCTTTCGTTAATTGTGTTCTCAACAATCTATAATTACACAAATAAGCATATTGAACATTTAAAAAAAAACATTATTATATTAACTTTTTTATATACTAGTTTACTTGACATGTTTTTAAACCAAACATAACGAAATTTTCCGTTCTCTTCCAACTGCAACAGGTTAATATAATTGTGTTTTTCCGTTTGCGATAAAATAGTAAGGACCCGCAATAAGATTATCCTCGGGGCCCAACAAATTTACACTTATTTTTGGATTTTGTAACCCAAAGTCTTTTACGTTATTTAGCGCTAATAGAAAATTCAAATTTTCAAGCTTTAAGATTATGTTATTTCTCAACACTATAATATCGGCGTCAATATTTGCAATTTTATATGATGAACATCTCTTTGGATGTTCTCTAGAGTCGACTGGATACATAGCAGATATTGTTGCCCATACAAAGCAATACACATTAATGTTTTATATATTATTCCCTTATATATTTCAAAGAGTAAACATATGCATTATTGTGATCCATTTATAGGTCGATTTATAGGTCGATCCCAAATATCGTAAACAAGTTTAATCAGTTCTTTGATGACCTTATTATTCGAACCTGCGAGTGCGACGCTCAAACTTTTAGAGAACTCTTTTAACCATAGCCTTTTCAAATAGTCAGGATCAAAATAAACCTACCAAGAACGAGGACCCTCCGATAGAACTCCGACGGCTTGCGATTAGCCATATCTTATAAAGCATATATATTCTTGATCAGCATGAAATTCTGGATTGACTAAGCCATGGCTGTCGGTCTATGTGGTGTTTGTTGTTGGCACTCTCCTAGTCGCAAAAATGAAGATAGGGACTTCAAATTTGCTAGAAACATTGGAATTTTTTGCACGCAGGTTGCTATTGAGAATCGATCAAATTGGTCGGAGCAAAAGCCCTCAGTGGAGGGTAAACTCATCTCCGTCCAAGACAGAATGTTGAAAACTATTTTGTACATTCCTCAAAAGAAGGTATATTATCTACCTAAAAATGAGGTAATTCTAAAATGAATATAGTAGACATTGCGATTAATTTTTTCTTACTAATACCAGTGATATTGGTATCAAATGAAAGAACTGAATAAATGAAATAAAAGAACCACCGAACACAACTTGCTTCCGTATTTAATGTACAATTTTTTTGCATTTTAAAATTTTGAAAGTGAAAGTATTTGACAATTTACAATAAAACAAGAACTAACAAAAAAAAAAATTGAGCTGTTGCTTGAGTTTGACTGTTGCAATTTTCTGACTTTCGTTCCTACACTCTGTTCTTCTTTTTATTGGTTTATTTTGATCCCTTTTGGCACTTAGTTGACTCTGATAAATACCCTTTCACGAGATGACTTTTATTTTCACTCACTTTGTAATCAGAATCCCCAAACAGTTTTCTCAATTTTATTTGGTTGCTTTTGTTATAGTTATTCAATTTGTATTTTCAAAAAATAGAATTCCGTTAAAAAGATTTTTTTATTGGTTTACGTCTTTATTTTGATTATAGATTTTTATGTCATGAAATAGAATGAAGGAAAATATTGTGAAGATCATAAGACAAACGTTTACACAAACGTACGATTAAATGAAATCCATACAAAACCGTACATATCCGCAATGGCGGTAAGCTTAATGTAGTTGAATATACTTTATAGCGTTTTTACGCGAAAGCAGAAGAAGGTAATACGCGATTTTTGGAAGATTATGGAAATGTAATCATATGCCTTAGTACAAACATACGAATTATTTGTATGCTTAAATATGTAGGCATTAATAAGAACAAGTGCATTCTTAAGCATGTTGGCAGGTATAAGAGAGTAAGCATATATATTTTAGCAATGTGGATGATTTGAATAGATAGCAAAAAAAAAAGTCTAACAATCTGCAGCACTTAAGCGGTAAATAATAAGACCAATTCGATATATTGTGTTAGCATTAGTTACAGCTATTAATGATTCAATGTGTATACAAAAACAAGTACGTATGTACTTATAAGCTTATAAGCGTATATATAAAAGAGCTTGACCTAGCAATAAACACGTGTACGCAAAAGTATATACGTATTAATAATTCAATGTATAAATTAACTACATTTAATTAAGCAAAATTTATTCTCGGTTTTATGCTCTGCTAGCTCTAGCCCCATCTCTTCTAGCTACGCCTTCACTTTAACGGTAGTCTCGTTAGTCCTCGTTTCTACCTGCGCAACGAACTTCGCGACCACTACAATTGCTATATTATCGGCAAAGCCGAGAATAGTCGCACATGTAGGAAGATTAAGCTCGAAAATGCCGTGGTACAATATGTTCCACAAGAGAGGACCTTAATCCTTAAACTAACGTGCGGTTCAAAAAGTAGCTTGTTATTATCTTATGTATATACCTTGGAACCTACATTCTTATGAGAGCTTTACGAATGATCCCCCAGTCCGCCGAATTGAAGGCGTTTTTCACGTCTAGCGTAACGACGGTGCAGTACTTTTTATCGCCGCCTCTCCATCGGTTTCGGGCTATAGCGTCTAAGGCAGGCGCCACGACATGATTTATGGCATATATCGTAGACCGCGCTCTTTTGAAATCGTATTGGTTGTCCGAGAGAGTATGTCTTTCTTCGGCCACGAATAACAGGCATTCGTATACGACCCTCTCCACTATCGTGCTCATTGTGTCTAATAGGTAGAGGGGGCGGTATGACGATGGCTCGTTCGGTGGTTTCTTAGTCTTCGGAATGAGGACCAACTTTTGAACCTTCCATTTATCACTAGAAAGAGCCTTTATTCCAGGCACCTTTGCAGCATCGTCACGAAGACCTTTGGTCTCCTTCGTATCGCTGCCTTTAAGTGCTTGTTTGGGACTCTGTCCGGGCCAGGAGTTTTTTTGTCCCCAATTCTTTTGCAGGCGCTCAAAAGTTCGTCGACCATAACTGCTGGTATTGCTTCATCTTCTCTGCCGTGGAAGTCGGCGGCTTCTGCGGAAAAATGTTGTTACTATTCGCCGGTGCGTGAGCGAACAAGTGATTTGCGGCGTTCTCTCTCCTTTGACTTTTCTCAGGACGACTTTATATGCCGTTCCCAACGGATTGATATCGGTATCCTAACATATTCTACCGAAGCTTCTCCTTCTTCTAGTTCTAATGGTTATCTTTAAGTCACTGCGCAAGTTTCTATAGCGTGTAAACAGTTCATTAAAGTTTGCCCTTCTCCTCGAGCACCTTTCATCTGGCTTTCAAGCAGCTCGCTTTTAGGGTCGTTATTTCATCGGTCCACCAGTAGCACGGGCATCCTCTTTGGCCTGTATTTCGTCTTCTAGACATGGCCGCGTCGTATGCTTCTGCAAGCAGCTTGGTCACGGTTTGTTGGAGCTGACTAGCCGCGCCGTCACCCCTCTCGTAGGAGTCCACAATAATATTAAAGACGTCCTCGTCGAAGGATGAATCTCTGCACTTCGGCCCGGTAGTTTGGGACCACCTATTTGATCCGTTCTTTCTGCTTTTTTTCACAAGGAAGATAGCCTGGTGATCGCTGTTTGTATATTCTTCACTCAACGACCACTTGCGTCTCGCCACTAGGCCGTTGCTAATAAAAATTAGGTCTACCCTACCTATCCTTTCTAGCCTTTCGACCCTCTTCCGGACTTTCGAAACGTATCCTTACGCCTATCATTCAGAAGACATACTTTCAGCACGGCAAATGCCTCCAACAAGCTGCGTTGGACTTTGATGTGCACTTGACCATTTTGCGTTGCTTCAGACATCTGACTTCTGCCGCCCTTCCTAAAACGGAGCCCACTACTCCTCTCAGCTCTTCCGCTTTCCCTCCGCTCTGGTTCAATTGCAGTAGAAGCTCGCCTTTCTGCGTTCTTCTTATTTTCTGCACCGCCTCACCAAACTGACTTAATTGCAGTTCACCTTTAACCTTACGGAGCATATCCGCGTAGGAGACCTCGCCTTTAGCTGCTATGATAATAGCATCGGCTCTGCCCTTAAGAGGTCTTTTTCGTCTGTCTTTCTCTTCTTTTTCATTGTGGCTCCGACTTTCACTCAGTTCCCATCCTTCGGTGGGTGGTGTCCGTAAAGCACGTCCGCCGCGTGGAGTTTGGCAGACCCCGGGTTGGTGTCTACGTTACGGCGTTTCGCATTCGGGGTGTCCACATCCCCGGGCTGCTTACGTTTACCCGCCCCCAGCTGCGCTTGCTTCGCCCCGCTTGCCCTTTGTAGCGGCGAGGTTTGCGAGCCACCGTCACTTCCCTCCATCACCCTTTTCGCGTTTGTGCGCGGCGAAGTTTTGAGCCTCTTATCACTAGTCTTCTTGCGACTAGCGCTTGCGGTGTTGTGTGTGTGTGTTTTTTTTTGGTCTGCGAGCTGGAGGTAGCAAATCTTCAAAAGATACTGCTGGTTCCCTAGTAGAAGCAAATTTCCACGTACTAAAAACTGCTCCCCCAAACGCTTCTTCTACCACTCTCCCCCGCGGGACCACGGTTAGGTATTACTTCGCGGAGGCTAGTTGTCATTAGCACGCTTCCGATGGTGGGACCTCAGTGGAATACACTATTGGCTTCCACTGCCTCTGCTCTCCACCCGCTGTCTGTGCACCAGACCTTTTTGCTGGCAGCCCTAACCTTACCAACATCTCACTTGGCTTTACTTTGGGT
Source organism: Glossina morsitans morsitans (assembly GCA_001077435.1). Taxonomy (NCBI): domain Eukaryota; kingdom Metazoa; phylum Arthropoda; class Insecta; order Diptera; family Glossinidae; genus Glossina; species Glossina morsitans. The sequence continues at coordinate 37,800 of CCAG010008393.1, forward strand.
ACGAAGGATGATATGCTCTGCATCTTCATCCGTCTCCGGGCATGCCGGGCAGTTCGGCGAGTTGTCGTGCCCGAAACTGAACAGGTGTTTTCGAAAACAGCCATGGCCAGTCAGGAACTGGGTGAGATAGTAATTTACCTCACCGTGCAGCCTTTCGATCCATTGAATTATGTTTGGTATAAGAACGAACGTTCATCGTCCTTTCGTTGTTCTTTCCCAACGCGATTGCCAAGTCTTAATCGACGCTAGCCGCTCTCCTTTTAAATGGCCTCATGGGAAGGGGCGTTTATGCGTCGCCTTTCGTGAATGCGCCTCATTTCGTCTGCCAGTATGTCGATTGGCATGGTGCCAGCAATCACCAGAGCAGCATCCTCCGACACTGTCCGGAATCCGCATATTTACCTTAGCGCACTAAGACGATATATTGCCGCCAGATTTCGGTACACTGCCTTCGCTATGAGTGCACCGGCCCAGACCGGGCTACCGTACATTATGATCGACCTTATCACCGTGGCCATTACTTTTCAATTGGTGAATTTCGAGCCTCCGGTATTTGGCATGATCCTTGCTAGCGACGCCTGAATGCTTGCAGCTTTCCCAGCCGCGTACTCTACGTGGTGCTTGAAGTTGAGTCGATGGTCGAGCATTAACCCAAGGTATTTCAAGGCAGGAGATGGCTGCACCGTGTGCAGCCCGACTCGTATGGAGCATGTTTCCACGCGCTTCCGGCTGCTTATTAGCACCATCTCAGTTTTATGGTCGGCTAGCTCTAGCCCCGTCTCGCCTAGCCACGCCTTCACTTTAATAATAGCTTCGTTAGCCTTCGTTTCTACCTGCGTAACAAATTTTGCTACAACTGCGATTGCAATATCGTCGGCAAAGCCGATAATCTTTACTCCGGCAGGAAGGTTCAGCTCAAGAATACCGTTGTACATTATGCTCCACAGGAGAGGGCCAAGAACTGATCCCTGTAGAACACCCGCCGTTATTTTATGGTACTCTTCTCCGTCATCGCTATCATACACTAGCGTACGGTTCGAAAGGTAACTTGTTATTATCTCAAGTATGTACCTTGGAACTTGCAATCTTATGAGGGCTTTTCGAATAGTGCCCCAGTCCGCCGAATTAAAGGCGTTTTTCACGTGTAGCGTAACGACGGTGCAGTACTTTTTATCGCCGCCCCTCCATTGTTCTCCGGCTATAGCGTCTGAAGCAAGCGTCATTACATGGTTGATGGCATCTATTGTAGATCGTGCTCTTTTGAACCCGTACTGGTTATCCGAGAGAGCGTGCCTTCCTTCGACCACGGCCAGCAGAAGTTCGTATACGACTCTCTCCAATACCTTGCCTATTGTATCTAAAAGGAAAATGGGTCGGTATGACGATGGCTCGTTCGTTGGCATTCGGAATGAGGACCAACCTTTGGACCTTCCATTCGTCTGGGAATGTCCTTTCGTCTAGACACTTTTGCAGCATCATCATGAAGGCGTCTGGTCTCCTACATATTGGTGCCGTTAGGGCCTTGTTTGGGATTCCATCTGGGCCAGGGGTTATTCGGTCCCCAATCCTTTTGCGGGAGCTTAAAAGCTCGTCCGCAGTAATTGCTGGAATTGCTTCGTCTGCCCTGCCTGCGTCTTTTCATATTGCAGGCTTTACTGCCTCACTCGAAGGCCCAAGCGTTGAAGTCCCCCGCGATTATAACTGCCGGCTTATCACGGGCATCTTCCACAAGTTCGTCTAACATGCGCTGGAATTCGCCTTGTGTCCAGCTTGGGGGAGTGTAGCAACTGTAGCAGCATAAGTATTTAACTGTCGCCCTAACGAAGCCGCTGTGCTGACGGTCCACATTCAAAAGTGCTATAGGTGCGGGCGCCAAAATTGCTGTTTTTTTGGACAAATCGGTTACCCAGCTACCCTGCCCCACCATTCGATATGGTTCACTCAATAGCACCACCTCCATCTCTTTCTCAGCGACCGGCTGCCGAAGTAGATTATGAGCTGCTTCGCCGTGGTTGAAATTAATCTGCATAAATCTCATTTCCGCGCTCTAGTGGCCAGCGCCCGCTTGAGCAGCGGACATTTGCCGCTTCCCGCCACGTGCTTTGCGTCCACATTCGGCGTCCCCCTGCAGAAAATGCAAGAAGGCTCCTTAGTGCAGCTTTTCGCAATATGGCCTTCTTCCCCACATCTCCGACAAGCCTTTGACCGGTCGGACCGGATGGGCCTGCACATAGCTTCACCGTGTGCCCAAACTCCAGGCATCGGAAGCATCGCAGCAAAGAATGCGCTCTCTGATCCTACAGATCACCCAGCCTATGCGCAATTTTCCACCTTCCAACAGTTTAGCGGCTTCTTCCTGTTGCAGGTTAATGAGCGCCGTCTGCGTTCCACTATATGCCTTTCTTAAGTTGACCACTTCTGCGCTTGTCACGCCATATTGGGACTTAAGCGCGTTCTTTATGTCCTCCTTGGTGGTGGCTTCGTCGATGTCTTTGCACTCGACCATTTTGCGTTGCTTCAGACACTTGACTTTGGCCTCTCCTCTTAAAACGGTTCCCACTGCCGCTCTCAGCTCTTCTGCCTTCCCTCCGCTTTGGTTTAATTGCAGTAGAAGCTCGCCTTTCTGCGTTCTTCGTATTTTCTGCACCGTCTCACCAAACTGGCTTTATTGCGGTTCACCTTTGACCGTATGGAGCATATCCGCATAGAAGAGGCCGCCTTTAGCTGCTATGAGAATAGCATCGGGTCTAGCCTTTAAAGGTCTATTTGGCCGATCTGCCTTTCTTTTCGTCTTCGGCTTCGCTCTGACTTTCACCTACTTCGCGTCCTTCGGTGGGTGATGGCCGTCAGGTACGTCTGTCGCGTGTAGTTCGGTGGTCCCCGGTATGGTGGCTACATTACGACGTTTGGCGGTCGGCGTGTCCACATCCCCTGGTTGCTTAAGTTTGCGCACCACCCGCTGCGCACGCTTCGCCCCGCTTGCCTTCTGAAGCGGCGAGGTTTGCGAGCCACCGTCGGTCCGCTCCATCACCTTTTGCGTGTACGTGCGCGGTGAAGTTTGGAGACTCTTGTCACTAGTCTCCTTGCGAGTAATGCTTGCAGCGTCGTTTTCAATCCGGCATCTTTCGTACATCGTTTTGATGCCGTCTATGGTGTCACGCATTTGCTGGATTATATGCCGCCGTTTTCCATCGTTTTCCTGCAGCATCTCCACCAAATTTTTTATGTAGCCGCCCAGTTGTATAAACACTGCCACGTTCTCCCCACCTATTGGTGTGCGGTTTGACTTCTCGGGCGTTTGTCCGAGATGAGGCTGCGTTTGCACGCCTGCTGGTGACCTCATTGTTCTTCCACTTACTTTGAAGGAGTTCTCTTCGCTCAGAGCGCCGGCGTGACCACTAGTGCCTGTTGGTGTATTGTTTTTTATAGAATTCATTTTTAATGTTGATTGGACCCCAACTGAGAAGCCGCTGTCCGGTTCCGCTGGTGTAGTTGCTGTTAGGACCCCATGGTTATCATTGCAAGCAGTGAGGCCATGCAGTGGGTTGACGCTAGCCCTTATGAGAGTAGCGTTCAGTGCCAGGTCCAGCATTAGCCAGGAGTTTTCCTCAACTGGTCCTACACCCACCAACTTAACGGTGCGGCCTAGAACGTACTTCCCAGGCTTGCCATAATTTTAACGGGGCGGGGGCAGTGTCAGCATTAACCCGAAAGGCATTTCGGGTGGCTACCACTCCAACCTACTCAGGTAACGGAATACTGCCACCACCAGCTGGAAATCTTCAATTCAAAAACGTATTCCTGTATGCCATAATCAAGACCTTACCGGGCTCGGTCTTGATGCCTATTCATATGCTTCGTAGAACGGTCTCCGTCGGTGCCACTCCCATACGAAGAATGGGGAGCACCTATTCGAAGGACGGCGCTTAATCGTACTGTCACGGAAGATTCGCAGGGTTATGCGGTCTTTTCAACCGCCCCTCCTCCTCTGCCGCTCTTAGTCGGGGACTGCTTATTGGTTATTCGCAGCTAGCCTACCGATATACCATTGTGCACATGCAAG
>CCAG010008395.1:0-41890 GCA_001077435.1 Glossina morsitans morsitans
CCATATGCGTTGAGATGATATACTGGGTGACGTAGGCGGTTTTCTGTATTTATGTTAAAGACCTTGACATCACACTTAACGACGTACGTAGCATAATGCGCCCAAAAATGCAGAAAATCAATCAATATGATAAAGAAATTTTTGTTACTCAAAATATGAAAGAAGCATGATACTTGTACGGATCGAACGATATGTATCGCAAAGGCATGCGTAGGGTGCACATCCAAAAAATTAAAAAGCAATCAATTTCAAATTTGATTTTCCTTAGTCTGTAGAAATACGCCCTTACCACAAATACGTCATTAGCGATGCCGTTACTTCCAAGTTCAACTGACTTTTTCTTGAGAATCACAGCTAACTTTTCTATAGGCACTAGCTGCGTTAAATATTTTTTGGTTACATCAGCGCCGGATGCTGATCGACTTGATTTACTATCAGTTTTCAAGTTGGTACCGGAGGATGTACCGGAACATGTTGTTGAGGGACTAATATTAGCTGTGCTATGAGATTTACCTCCCAGGACTATCAGAAACTTCGCTGCCAACCATATTGTCCGTTTTCGAAGACGAATTACCCATTACTTCTACAAGTAATTATGGTGGAAGTTTGGTATCGTACTTTAATCCACTTTTTCCTTTTTTTGTTTTGTAAGGAAATGCGCAATTCAGTCGTATGTCAAGAAAAAGAGCACGTTTTTCTTATTAATAATAATCTAACAATTCAATAATTGAATTTGGCTAAAATTGAGAGCCTGTTTGAATTTGGCTAAAGTTGAGTTAATTCAAAGTTACGCCTTTATTAAAGCATTTGGAGCCTGTCACGATGGAAGACCAAGAGAATCTTATTGAGAAAGTGGGAGCGTTTTACGGTTTTAAGGTCGTCAATGGTCCCAACGGTCAAATTGGTTGTAAATTTTGAAAAATATCCAAGTAAAATAAATAAATAAATAAATTGATATTTATTAAATTCCCAAATTTTGGTTTTATTTCATTTTTGTATACAATAAAGAAAATTTATTTTCTAAGCTTTTGTTTACTTCTGTTAAAAAATATATGTGTTTTGCTAATTTTCAGACACATTTTCTTGATTTTGGTAATTTTCAGACACATTTTCGTGATTTTTTGGTAATTTCCAGATATTGGTGATAGAATCACAACTGTTAATTTCCAATATAACATTGGCTACAGTACTCTGTATCGTAATCTAAACCAAAAAAGGCTGCGCAACATTTCGCAGAAAGTTGACAGAATTATCGAATGGCAGTTTCCATGCTGGCACGAAACAGGTTAAATAGAAGCTGTTAAAGAAAGATAGAACTAAACTCAACTTTCTTAATTTAAAAATCAATGTAAAAAAGAAGGCATTAATTCAAGTTGCACTATATACAGCCTTTTCACTTAAATAAAGTGGCAATACAATGCTTGCGTGCGTTACTAAAGCAGATAATATGCCTAGACGCTAGTTACATTTAATGAGGTGCAAAATTAATGAGGTGAAAAGTTTCCTAGATATATAATTTGGAATTTATATATTTTATTTTAACTTAACTTTAATTTTACTTACTTTGTTGTTCTTTCTTATGCTTTTTCACAGCATATAAAACCAAATGATATTGTTTTCTTTTTATAAATACATCAGTGTACGCTTGTTGTATTTTGTTTGCAAAAACCATGTACCTACAAGTTTTAAAAGTTTGCAAATATCTTGCGCCGACGCACAGCAGATTCAATTTTATTTTGAAAGCTCGTGAGAAAAGCTTTGCTACACTACCAAAAAATTTTATGCCACCAAAAAATTCTATACTACCAAAAAATTTTATACCACCAAATAATTCTATACTACCAAAAATTTATACTTCCAAAAAATTTATACTTCCAAAACCTTTATACTTCCAAAAAATGTTATTTATTATAATATTATTTTATGTCACCAAAACATTCAATACTATCTATGAAAATAACGAACCGAAACTATGTTCTATCTCTTCTATTTCAAACACATTGTGAATGTAGCAAATAAACAATATCCGCGAGAGCTTACTTAAAGAAAGGAATTATATATCATTGTTGATGCTGTTACTTAATTTTAAAAAGCTAATTTGCATATCATTAAACTCATTTTTGCACGATTGTTTTTAGATATTACGAGCAATTACTCGCCCTTACATTCTATATTTAATTAATATATATGTAGAGAATTTTATAGTGCAAAATTTAAAATAAGTCAGCTTGATTGGAAAAATTTTTGACAACATATTGCGAATGCGAGATTAGAATATTTTGTGTAAAGTATCATACACTTTATGTCATAATTAGTTTTTTAGTGGATAATAAAAGTTGTGATAATTTCATCGTTCACCCTACGGACTAAGAAAAATAACACAAACATGATTAACGTCTACAATCCCACTTGACAATAAAATTTTGTCGTTTTTTACATTAGGATTTGTGAAGAGTTGCGACCTGGCAGCACTGCATAAAAACAACAAATGGGTAAGCCAATTGGAATTTTTTGCAATACAAGGCATTTATTGAAAAATTCAAGGCTTTTCTAACGTATAATTTACGTTCCTAATTAGTATTTAAGGTCTCAAGTAAAAAAATTTAAAAAATATTGTTTTCCAAATAATGCCCGTGCGAAAATACAGACGCGAAACTACTGAAATTAATTGCTGCTTAAAATATATATTATTCTCCAGCAATGTAGTGATATGGGTGAAAATAACATAATCGAAATTGATGATCAATTAAAGTCTTCATTTGAAATTATACTTTTAATTTTAGATGACTGGCTTGGTGGTATTGGCCATTGGGATATGGGCTTGGAATGAAAAAGACATGTTTAGTAATATTACCAAATTAACATTTATAGCATTAGATCCAGCCTTTGTTCTGATCTGCATAGGTGGAATAACATTTACCATTGGGTTTACAGGGAGCGTGGGCGCACTACGAGAAAATACTTGCTTACTGGGCACGGTGAGTTATTCTAATCCACAAACACATATTATTTTAATGCCATCTTTTTGAACATTATCACATTAGTATGCAACTTTCTTAGCAATCTTGTTGTTGTTTGAAATGGGGTTCGGTGTTTTGGCTTTCGTGCTCAAGGATAAAGGCTGGGTATACATGTATGCAACTTCTCATTAGTTCCAATTAACCCACTATTAAATGGTTTAGATCAAAGATCAAGCAACTGAAGGTTTAAGAGCTTTTATCATACATTATCGAGAAGATCCCGATCAACAGAACCTAATTGATTGGATACAGGAAGATTGGCTGCAGTGTTGCGGCATTGAAGGGCCAAAGGATTGGGATAGCAACAACTATTTCAACTGTTCTTCTGGTGCGATTGGGAGCCGCGAAGCGTGTGGGGTTCCATTTTCGTGCTGTCGCCGTCGTCCTCAGGAACTGATAAAGAATAAACAATGCGGTTATGATGTGCGCAAAGAAGGCTATGTAAGTGATAGACATACATTTTATTATTACGATTGGAAGGTGGGATGGTAGTATATGTAATATATGCATGTTAACATGTTTCGATCGCAAATGCCATATTTTTTAAACACTTATAGAATTCTTGAACTTTTATTCAGTGCATTTTTGGATATGTCAAAGTTTCTTATGTGTGGCAGTAAACAATAAATGTGTTCATCTAAATTTTTAGCCTGTGGATCGCCATATATACGAGCGAGGTTGTTTACGGGCTGGAGAAGACTGGCTTGAGTCACATTTAATTGGTGTTTCGGCTACTTGTATATTTACCTTAATTATGCAGGTTGGTGTAAGATGCTTGTTCTTGTTCAAGTTGGTGTAAGGTGCTTGTTCTTGTTCAAGTTGTTGTAAGATGCTTATTCTTGTTCAACTTGGTGTAAGATGCTTGTTCTTGTTCATGCTCAACTTGAACTTGTTCTTGTATGTTACACCAAGTTGAACAAGAACAAGCATCTTACACCATCATGAACAAGAAGAAGCATCTTACGTCAACTTGAACAAGAACAGACATCTTACACCTAGTTGAACAAGAACAAGCATCATATGCAGGTTACGGTTTCTAAATCTAATAAAAGCTTTAAATTAGAAATTACCTGGACTATTGCCAAATTATTATATTAGAGAAATTTAATTTAAAGCTTTCACGAAATTCCTTTCAGCTTAACTTTAAATCTATCTTTTAAGTCTATTTTCTTTGGTTTATTATAATTTTCACTCCCATTACCGCGTAATGAAAAAATATTTATTACCTTATCTCGTAATATATGCACTTGATTTAGTTCGTATCTTCAATTCTTTCTCCCGTCCGCCACGAAAAAGTTGGAAATTTTGCAGTCACAAAAATTGTAATAGATCTCTAAATTTGCCGTCTCTTATGTTTAATTTAAGTTCTAAGCTTAATATGTTCAATTAGTGGTGAGTCGCCCGCAAACAGTGCATGAAAATAGTGGAATAACAAAAAAATTTCAAAATGTTCCCGCGTATGATCAGTACAAGCTAATATGAACTTTAGTTTAGAATTAAAAACAAGTTTGCCATGGATACTTTTCACATTGGCGGGAAAATGACCATGAGCTCAACTAACAAAAACGCTGCCATATTTACATGCTTGTTTAAGGTGGTGGGTATTCCAGGCTTCCTATAGAAAGCGTTTTTAACTCTCTGTTTTATTTTTTTGTTTATCACTTCTATAAATGATGACATTGAAGAATTATGAAGTTTCAAAAATAATTTACGAAAAAGGTTGTGTGCAAGCCGGCGAAGAGTGGGTGGAACGTAATTTAATTATAATATCTATTAGTGCCATCGTTACTGTTTTTTTTCAGGTTGGTTTTTGTTTTTATTCTTTTTTCCCCTTAAAAATGCTATTTTTTATTCCTAATTACCACTTCGCTTGTTCCTTTCAATTCTGACTTTAAATATATTTTTATTTCTTGTCTGTTATAACTTTACAGATTCTAGGTATTTGCTTCGCCCAAAACTTACGCGCCGACATCTATGCCCAGAAGTCAAAATGGCATTGACAAATGCCGGCTGCTACGCCCACTGCCATTTAGGGACCTACCCCATGTACTTTATTTAAATATCGACTTTTATGGTATAATAACAATAACAATGATAATCACTGCAACGATATCAGGTCATAAATATGTATAAGAAATATTGCCAAGTTTTTCGCACTCTACTTTAAGAAACACACATTTTTTATACTGCTAAACGAAACTAAGAACATATTTTTGTACTATTTCATTTAATTCATATCATTCCTTACACCATTACAGGGTAAGTTGGTTACTACCAGGTCGGGTTTTCAAACTAACGTTTTGCCCCGATCTAATCAGACCAACGGCTTGTGACTTTGACCTTAAATTAATTTAAGTGATTCAGACAATTACAATTTTAATGATGTAATTCTTTCTCACATTCTTCTGCATTTTCATTTAAATTGAAAATCCTGAAAGTTTCCCTATATAATTCCGTGCAAAAAATTCATATCTAATATTGAACAATCGTTTTAACAAACATACATTATGATATTGATAGATCAAGAAATGTTCATCAAAATTGGTTAATTAATTGGTCTTTAAAAGCTTCAGACACTGAGTTCGTAAGTGAAAAGATTGTAGAGTTTTATGTAATTAGACCAATTAACGTACTCTCATTCGCAATAAAATTGAATTTTTATAATTGAACGGTTGTTCAATTATAAAAAGTGCAACGTATTGAAACCTTAAAAATGTTATAGCAACGTTGCCGAAACATTTTTTATTCCCGAATGATGACAATGCTCTCAAACTTCTGATATTTCTATAAATAATATATCGCTATATTATATATACATTACATTACATTGCATTCCCTTGTGGTGTAGGGTACTAAATATTCGAATCTGCTCGACTATAATAATTTCATTTGGCTTGAAATTTTTACTAACTTGGAAGTTATATTTTTTAGAAAATGGCCTCAATGCATGCAAATATTATTTTCTTTAAGATTTTAAATTGTCTTAGCAAATTGTTACGTTGTAATGCAGCTGTGATAGAACCAAAAGAATGTATTCGTTCTCTTTTTAAATCAAAAGAAAAATATCTTGAAAGGTAGAAAATGAGGAAAAAGCCATCGACATTTACAACACAAATTGGAATTAATTAGTTATTCATCAGAAACTAAACAAACTTAAAACTATTCCTATTATGAATAATAATCATAACAACAATGTTTTAAATAATGTCAGTAGCGAAGCATTGTTATAAATAGATACTTCCTAAGCGTTGAATACATATGTAAGTAAAAATGAAGAAAACACCAATTAAGTAAGTTTATTCCTTCGATAGCAAATTATGAATACTCACCATTAGAGCTACGTACGTTTTTTTTGCTATATATGTTGCATCTAATTGCGTATTGTGAAGAATATAAGTTTCTTCAAATACTAAAGTTCAGCGGATAAGTCTATTTGGGACTTCTGGGATTTCCGGTGCATATTTATTTGTGTTGCCAAAAGGAGGAGGAAACGAATACGTCTCTCGGCTTTGATGGTGAGCGCCTTAATATAAAACTTGTCCTAATACCTAAGCGCTGTTTAAAAATATTTCGGTTATTGATTAAGAAAAAAAAACGTTCGCTTTCAATGTTAAAGTTTCCAAATTTATTATCACTTTACTGGGTATATATATACTGGATTTCCTCTAGCAGATAATATTTCCTCTATTGAATTTTCCTGTAGCGAATAATAGCAACTACCTTAAGGTCATTTTAAAATATTTTAATTTGTTTAGATATTTGTTGCTTTGTTGTAAGTTTAAAATGTTTGCAACGCCCAGAAGGAAGCATTAGAGATCCCAAAAAGTATATATATTCTTGATCAGCATCAAATACTAAATCGATCTAAGAATGTGTGCTCGCCTTGTCTGTGTGTCTACCCGTCTGTATAATGTTTGTTGTACACGTTCTCCTTGGGGCAAAGATGAAGCTGTTGACTTTGAATTTGACAGAAATTTTGCAAGTTCTTGCGCGTTGGTATTGAAAATGGGTTAACTCGGCCGAAACACACACGCCCACAGTACCACGCAAACTGAAAGCACCTCTCTTTTTCAAAAGTAATAAAAAATTGGTTTTTTGCTCATTACTCATAAACTACAGCCGACAAGTGTACAAAAATTGGAACGCGTATTCTATTGGTGATGCTGTAGCACCTGGACGAAATTGACCATACCTATCCAATATTATAGCGTATCAAAATTCAATTTTTCTTTCAATACGTTTATAACGCACAGAAACAAGCTTCAAAAAACCCATAAAGGAAACAAGTTCTTCGCCCGTTTCAAATTTGACATGCACCTAAACAAGTCCGTTTATTCGTCTGTCCATCCGTTGGTCAGCGCAACTGTGTAGTATTTGTGGTAAACGTTCTCCCGTTAGTGAAAATGGTGTTAAATATGCAAAAAAATGTGTGCCAGTGACTTTTCCAACAACACGCCTACAACGCTCTCAAGCCTATGCAACAAAAACTTTTGTTTTGAAAATAGAAGAAATCAGCTGTGCCCACTCCATATTATAGAACGCGAAAATTTTCTTCTACTTTTGTCGTTTTCAGGATAATGGTGATGGGTACAAAAAATTCGGTCCCGACCGAATTTAACTTTCTTACTTGTTTTTTCGTATTAAAAAATTTTGAGTGCGTACATAGCACAACTGTAAACGTAAAATTAAGCAGATTTTATAGTTGAAATTTTGATGGTTGACTTTACAATGAGAATCGTAATAAAACGGCTTTTGTGCCTGAACACTTTTTCAATGGTAACCAGCATTTTATAAGCATCGCGTATTAAGTCTGCACCTGAGAACTTAGCATGCATATTTTGGTTTTTTCTATTCATATAGAATTCAAATATTTCATTTCCGAAATTCTTATAAATAGTTCCAATCCAATTTTTATGGATACACTTCAATTGCCAATTTTGAAATTTCAATGGATTACTTCTTTTGAAAAGACATTTAGTGAAACGAGAATTAGTACACAGGGTTTCAATGCTGTCTCCTTTGATGTATTTTTGAAATCAATTGTAACAACCAATTTATGGAAAGTGCCAATTCGTGCGACTGTTGTTATCTTGCACCTCATTTAACATTCCCCTTAAAAATTCATTAAAAGTAAATAAAAGCCCCAATCAACAAATTATTTGTAACATCAATGATTTCACAAAAATCCTAATTTTATATCTGTCAGGAAAATGTTGATATATTTTTGTCTCTTATGTATGAAATATGTATTTTCATCTCATTGGTTCTTCAGATGCTCATTCGGAACTAAAAATGGATATATGCTAAAAGAGTTTTACTTTCGTAACTCTAATAGATTTTAAGAAAGTCGTGCAGTACTTTTATACAGAGGCCAATTTGTTTTTATAAAGGTTTTAACCATCTAATTGTGGTTTTGAGTCTAAACTAATTTTTTTTTGACTGAGTTGATACTCTATTAATATTAAATTGTTGCTACCGATTTTTAAAATTTCACCAGGAACGTAAAGTGTAATCTGCGGTCCCACCAAGGGCCAATAACGGCCCAAATTGAATCCATTTACGTAGGCGACACCTTTGCCCCAGCCTCTGACATTTAAGTACGTATCAGCGATGTCATCGACAATGAACTCGCCGTAATATGCTGTAGGTCCGTGATTGAGTGAGCCAGTTTCAGTTTCAGGGCTGTTTCGTTGTTCACTTTCAACATATTTCATTAAGTGTTTTACTTGCGTTTCTTCCAGTGGGAACTGAGTGTGTGTCCAATTTTCTAATACCTGGAGTTGGCCATTATGTTTTTGTATGGTTACGTTTCCTAAAATGCCTTTCATATCATCGGCCACATAGTAGTTAATGCGACCTTGATTTTCTACTAATATTTGCAGTTTTTTACGTATGCTCTTATTAATAGGCACTGTGTAGATGTTGTTTTCTCGAGAAAGAGTAGCCAGAAAGGTTTGGTCTACATATACGTAAGCTCGATCTCTTAGCTGATCCACTTTTAACAGAGTTGGGTCTATTTCGAATTCAGGTAAATCAGTTTCGTACAAAACTAAACCCGAAAATTGTTCTAATTGCTCAAAAGTTCTCGGCTTAATGGATTCCATTGGTGATCCTCTTGCGAATAACAATCGGCCTTCCTCGGAAAGCAAGTCTATTATGGGTTTCATTTGCACCTTACCAAAAGCTTTAGCTCTGCTAGGTAGTACTTCTATATTTGGAACATTCATAAACTCACTAATGACATCACGCACAAGTACAAACTTTTCGGTAGCGCCTCCAGCTTCGTCCATTACCGCATCATAATCATAAGAAGTAATATCGGCCGCGTATTTTCCAAAACCCCAATCATTTGCGCCAGCTGTGAAACCAAAATTTGTGCCGCCAAAATACATGTAGAGATTAACACTGGCATTATACGTCAAAATTGTTCTGAAATTTTATAAATGCATAGAATTGTTCTTTTGATAAACTATAATTCGCAACGAAATAATCTGAAGGGGCATTGATTTACTTACTACTACTTTACTAATGATAAAATAGTGTAAGAACGTATTGTTCCACTCGCTTTACCTTAAAGCTTTGGCTACCGCATTTGCGTCACGTCTTTGATTTGGTTCCTGCCAGTGTGTTAGCCAACCAGGATAAAATTCGGAATTCACTAAAGGTCCATTAGGCTGTACCGACCTCAGTGTATTCCAAATATCTTCAATTTCTTTGACTACAGGTAAAATTGTGAATTAAATAATGCATTTTTATATAGATCATATAAGTTTTACCTCGATCTATACCAAAATCAGTTGTAGCGAATACTCCATCGATTTTGCCGCATTTAATGTTTAAATCTGGTATATCTGTAGTGAATAATAGGGCTTGATCTCTCACGTACTTATGCGTTTCATCACGTAACCAACGTAAATAATCACGATCACATGTGTGAAAACCTCCATATTCGTTTTCAATTTGAACCATTATAATTGGACCTCCATTGCCATAAAAATATCTTTGTAAGCGTGGCATCAATTTGTTGTACCAAATGGATACTTCATAAAGGTAATCTGGATCACTTGTACGCAAACGTATATTAGGATACTTGGTGAATAGCCAATACGGGATGCCTCCCTAAGAAAATTAATTGTTTATATGCCCATTTAGAAAGGAAAATCCATAAGCAATACGACACCAACATTATCTCTTTCAGCACATATATAAGGACCAGGACGTAATATGATGTAAAAGCCCTCCTGTTCGGCTAAATGTATAAATGTTTCAATATCTGCTATGCCCGACCATTCGTATATACCATCCTGAGGATTGTGTAAAGACCATTCAATGTAACTGCAATGCAGTGAATGTATAAGTCATTTCGAACAAATTTTTAAGTCAAATAAGGTCTACCTACGTGTCAATGGCATTTAAACCGCTTGCTTGCATAACTCTTAGACGTTTTTGCCAAACTTCGGGTAAGGCTCTAAAATAATGAAACGAACCCGAAACGTAACGAAAAGGTTCTCCATTCATAAGAAAGGTGTTTGTCACGTTATCAATAGTAAAACGCCGGTGAGATAATTTCTAATTAAATTGATTAATTAATTATGTTATAACTTCTCAGTTTTCTTGAAACCGAAATAAAATAAACAAATAAAATAAAATTTTTAAGAGATACATATACAAATGCGCTTTGAATCGCTACTAATCACCAACATGGTGGCAAACGTGTGCTCAAATTTATATTTATTTGCATATACATAATCCTTCGATCAACATTTTATACCCACCACCGAAGGATGAGGGGTATATTCATTTTGTTAAAACGTGTGCAACGCCCAGGAGAAGGCTTCAGAGACCCCACAAAGTATTCTTGATCAGCATCAAATTCTACATCAATTTAAGCATGTCCGTGTCTATCCATTTTTGTAACGTCTGTTGTAAACATTCTCCTGGCCGCAAATATGAAGTTATCGATCTCAAATTTGACAGAAACATTGAAAGTTTTTGCACGCAGGTTGGTTTTGAAAATGGGTCAAATCGGTCGAAGGACACGCCCATAGCACCACGTAAACTGTGAACCCCTCTCTTTTTCAAAAGGATATAAAAAAGTTGGTGTTTTGCTCACTACTCATAAACTATAGCAGACAAATGTACAACAATTGGAATTCGTATTTCATAGGAGATGCAATAGCAACAAAAACAGAAAAAATTGACCACGCCTACCCAATATGTAGTGTATAAAACTTTCATTTTCTTCGGTGATGGGTAATAAAAAAATGAAGAAAATGTAAAAAGAACACAATTTATGTAAAAATAAATAAGCGAATAAGAAGGAAAAGTGAAAAATAAGCATGCATATCTAGTACAGAAGCACACCCACAGCTAGTACAGATAAGATTAGGAATGAACTAAGACTTTGCAAACATGCAATAGCTTGGCAACGGATAATAGTGAATAAATTTAATTCAATTTTCCAATCGTGCGAAGGTTTCATGACTAGAAGTTATTTAGATACGACAGGGCAAAGTAGGCATGTTACGGATTTGATGGAATTCATTGGGATTAAATTATAGACGTCATTTAGACTTTTGCAAAGGATTCTAAAAGGGTTGAATAGCTCGTAACTGCATCTACATTGACTAAGTTTTATGAAAATAAAATTTCCAAAGTAACGTTTAGGGACCTTGGAACTAAACCAAACTATTGAGAGCAACGAGCAGGAATTTTTCAATATGCGCAGCACTAATAAGAAGGAGACGACACTGCAGTAGCAAGTATTGGTTCCACTAAAACCATGTATAGCATTTTTTTCAACCTAGGGAACACTGTTTTATAAAAGCAAGCGCTACGTTCTCTGCGAACTTGTATGAATTGTAAATACTTAATGGCTTATTTGTCTTTAAAGTAATTTTCCAACTTCCAAGCATAGGTGCATGTCGTCTGATTTGAAAAAATTCGCAATGTGCTCAGTGCGTGCATAAAAACTCTACGAGAAAATATTCGGTAACATACCTGTCGAGCACTTTAATTTGACCACACTGGCTTAAAATTTTAATATGTGAAAAATTTGAGCTTTTCGAAATGTGTAGAGACACATGAAAGTAACTGGAACAAAGTCTGTTTCCCAACTTTGTATTCATGTATTATTCAAATAAAAAATTATTTTACTTATTTTTGCTTTTATTTGACAACGATATGAAGAGTATTATTAAAAAAAAATAGTGGGGTACTTTGTAGCTAACGAGCATCATTTTGAATATGCAGGAAATTTGCGCCATTGGGCGTAAAGAAGTGTCTGAAATATCGATTGGAATTTTTCATACTGACAGAAAAGCAGAATAAAGAGCAAGTTGGTGCAAATAGCAACACTTACTTTTGAAAGGGAAAAATGAATAGTTTTGGGCTTCGTAAATGGTCAATCGGCGCCGTGCTATCCAGGTCAAATCTGTTAATTATACTCTGTGCATCACTGTCGTTTTGAACTTATTGTATTACATGGTTTGAGAGAGATGTTTAAGGAAATAAAAGGTTTTCTTGTTGCCTAGCAGTGTCACAACGTAACTTTCATTGCTATATATTAGTAGATCAGCATCAATTGTTATCTGTGCAGTCTCAGTTATTTTTTTGGGTATTTGATAATAAGTACACATGTCATAGTGTCATTCAATATTTGTACAATAGTTTAATTTCAAAAAGACTATTTTATTGATTTAGAATGAAAATGAATCGTTCATTAAATCTGTGCACTGCCTTAACGATGACGTATCTTGCACTGCCTATGTATAAAGCTGCGAAACAACTGTAATTTCTTTGTCTGCAATACAATATAAACAGAGTTGTTTTTAGAAACAAAATAAATTATGCTTTTTGTTCCTCAATTGTAAACTTCAACAGCGGCGATAAATCGATAATGATTAGCACATATATTGTAAGGTAATCCTACAGTACCTGTGCAAAATGGGAAAAGTTGGCGACATTTATTCTATTTTGTAGAACATCGAGATTTCGTTCCTTTGTTAAAAATTCCAAGTTTTATAACTCGAATTTCGTTACAATTAATATTGCTTTTCAACAAGGCATAAAAATTTACATTTTGTAAAAGGACAACAGGCAACGCTTGGTTTTTAACCACAATTAGTAAATTTCACGGCATAGACAATTTATGTCTCCGCTAAAAATAATTGGGCATTTGAAAGGTTAAAAATCTGAAGAAAGTTTGGGTAATTAGGAGCAATTGTAGATAATTGAGTAATCTGCAATTATGGATAAAGTTCCTAAAGAAGATAGGAAGTGGTACTGATAGTATATTCCGTTCAAAGTCGAAGTCTGTGGCTCTTTCTTCTTAAGTATTTACTTTGTTCAAACATAAAAACGTCATTACGCACCAAGTTTCTCAAACTGCGTACTAATAGTCCTAATGGTTAAGCCAAACATTTTGTAATTATTTATTCACAACGATTTGTTATGAAATTTTTTCATCCAATTAGTCTACCATGCAGATGATGCAATTACTTATAATACACTTTTTTTTTAATTTTGAGTTCATTTGAATAAATTTAACTGATTTTGGTTTTGAACTTTAAACACTCACTTCAGCTATGCTTAAATTAATAAGCAATATTATAAATACAATCGCTATAAACCCCGCCATAACAGTAGTTAACGCAACTGCGGTCAGAGAACTGCGTCTCCACGTATTTATATAAATCGTATTTATAATAGAATGTAAAGAAATATGAATTGAAAATTTTGTTTTTATTTTCTTTACAACTATACTGAATGCAAGCGTTTATTTATCTCTTGAACGTCTTAAATAATATTATTTGCAATCAATTGACTGCATTGTGGCTTTTTATTTATTTATTTATTCGGCTAAATGCACGACAACCATTTACGTTATACAAAGGAGCTTAAAGCTACATATTTTGTATTTGTTCTTGTTGTATTAATACTATTTACACCATTAATACCAATAAAAAGCAGTAAACTTATAGTTATTGATATTGTACGACCACAACGTAATCAATGCTTGCATATATATTTATTATATAGATATAACGTAGTAATGTTCATAAATATACTAAGTGGATTATTATGTATAGTGGCTCAACATTTGCTGCGAAGTGTGAATATTGATTTCCCCTAGTAAAGCAGGCAAGGAGGTTTCGTGATTAACCAGTTTAACAACAAAGGTAACTCCAAGTGCAAGTCTTCGCTTATAAAAAATAGGCAGATTAATGGAACCTGTAGCAACTGTGGATTCTCTATAGCCCTCGTAAGACAAATATGAGAAACTGTCTTTGTGCAGGATCTATCAAATCAATATCACATGTGTAGCCTGAAGCACACACTATTAACGCACGTTATAGAACTGGCCTATCCAAAGCAATGAGTAGACTCTTCGCAATATAAAGGTCATCAAATTCACCAGACCATCTTTTGATGAGTCCCAGAGTACAGCTATATATATAGACAGCTTTTATAATCTGCCCATGTATTATAGTCCTTATAGTCTCTCTGCCAGGAGACAACTCCTTACATTTACTTAGCTTAAGAGACATAGAATTTACTCTACTCAAACACACTAACACTTCTAGGTTTTGCCTTTGACAATCTGTTTCTGTATTAAATGAAAGAGGGAGTTTCCCATTGTCAGCATACATTAAAACACTAGATGGACGGCAGATCATTCATAATGGAATGAGAAGTATTGGACCTTGCGGTATTCCAGACAAAACATTTATTTCGCTAGATAGAATACCATTGCAAGTAACATGATGTACACGGTCTTTCAGATAACAGGAAGACTATTTAGTCAAGATTTTCGGAAAGCCATATAAAGTAAGTCATAAAATAAGTTTAAAGGTAAGTAAGTCATGATTTACTTTATCGAAAGTCTTGCTGAAGTTAGTGCAATAACGTCAGTCTGCTGACCGTTGGATATACCTTTGAATATATAACACGAAAGCTCCAATTAATTAGTTACTGTGTCTCTACTTGAAATAAAACCATGCTGACATGGGTAAATAACAGTACTAATTGACCGTAATGAAGATTCTATAAGCAACTTTTCAAAAAGCTTTGGTGTAGTACTAAATTGGCTCTGACTATCGCCCTATAATTTCTTATGTCATTTTTCAAAATGGCTATACTGAAACTGTTGTTCCACAATGTATTCATAGCAATGTTTAGGGACACGATCTGAATCGGGTGAGTAAAGGTTAAAGCTATGTTAGAGAAAATATTATACAAGGGAACATAATAGTTATACATTGATCGGTCAAAGATATTTCCAGCATCAGATTGCTCAAAAAATTCTGCAAACATATTAGATAGCATTATAGGCAATGTTGATTCCTCCACATTAAAATGCATATATGTAGGATGGTCGTTAATTTTCCTCTTAGCATCCATGAACGCATAAAACCTTCTCGGATTCTTCCTAAAGTAAATTCTAATTCTTTGTAAATAGAAAGAATAGCATGTCCCACTCATCAGCAGGCAATTATTTCTTTCAAAGTTATAAGCTGAAAAATACGTTAACGAGCCACGTAGCATAAAATTTTTAAAACGTCTATTTTCAGGATTCCTTATCTATTTTAATTGTTTACTAAACCAGACCGCACAATCAATACCGATTTTGCGTGTTACGCGCGGCGCGAACAGCGATATCGCATCACTGAGCGCAACATAAAGTCCTCCAGTACTTCTATCCAACGTTTTATATTCGCTAGATAATTTCACATAGCGACAAAATTTGTTTTTGTCACAAGGAGTTTTTTAGGTTTAATTCTACTTATATACTAGGAACCAGTAAAGACGGCTTTTCTACGCAATACACCGACAGCTGGATGATAACGTTCAGGTTTTTAGGAACGACTAAGGGATTTGAGTGTGTAACTGATAAATCTGAGGAATTACTGAATACGAGATCTAACAATATACGTTGATGGTTGTGGACCTGATATAATTGAGTGAGGTATAGATCATCGATATTCTCAAAATAACAGCCATAGTTTGAGGAAGGATATAGGGGAATAATGCTTTAGAATTGTTTATACCTTTCACACGAAGCATTAGACCAATTGATACTCCCGAGGACAAGCATATTATCTCTAGCTTTAAGAAGTCAAGATATTTCTCGAAGAACCATAAGATGCTATATTTCTGAAGGCGGGAGAATATACAGGCGAGCTATATAGCTATAACTCTCGGCTAACTTAATCAGGACACATGAAAGTTTAATCTCAAAGTTATTATCAATGCAAACAAGACCCTCCGCGAGTGATGCTTGTATTGCTATGCTACTATAAGTAAACCTCCGCCGATTTTATTTAACCTATCGCATCTATAAATTTGGTAGGACGAGCATAGAACTTAATTATTGAATATATCAGGATCTGAACAGCCTATTATCAGCCCTATTAATTGAAATTCATACTTCAGGCTTTGAAAAAAATGTTACAAGGGACAAAGATGTCTAATTATTTTTTTTATTTGTTGTTTTGTTTAGCATTTTCTAATGCAATCATACTAGTTTTGAGTGTTAAGATACTTTTGATTTTCAAGAGATAGTGTCCGTTTGTCTATTTTTTGTTATTCAATCTTAAAGCTGAAATAGTGAGGGCAACCTTAACACATACATTTGAAGTGGAAATCTTAGATAAGTAGACAAAAATTAAAAACTGGATCAAACTCGTAAATCTGAAAATTTCATTTTTTCCAATTGTAGCAGACTTTGGTATTTCTTTAAAATAGCCTTCAATTCGTGATGCATAAAATTGTCAAAGAACTGAATATGTACTAATTACAGTATAAACAGAGAATTATTATATATTTGATTATCTTTTAATAAGGACACTATAAAATGTGCAACTATTGAATTTATAACCTTAGATTATCTGCACAAAATTTTAACGATAATGAATTTACGAAATAAATCATAAATATCGGTTATTGTAAACAGGAGGAGGTTTAGTAACAAGTATCATGTCTTGAGTAATCGCCAGTTTAGTGCAACGCACAATAAAGAGCTAGATATTACAGTTGGAGTACGACAGGTATGTATTAACTGCAACGACCACTACACGCCTTTAAACACACAATCACTGAATAGCATAGCAGTACCACTGATTGCATTGGCATTACCCGAATTACATGACGTTTTCGGTGAAAGGTTCTACAAAAATAATATTTTTTAAATGTTTTATAAAAGCCGAAAACGTTACGCTCTAGTGCTTTCAGACCTTAGCCTTAAAATGTATTCTCTGGCTAAATTAATGATAATAATAATAAATGTTTTACAACGATGGGTATATAGTAACAAGTTATCTCCTTTTCCTACTCTTACTCACAGGGCGTAACTTACACACTACGCGTATACTTTTATACAATTATGCGTTACTCAACTATATTATACCTTTCTTTTATATGTGTATATGCCTCTGTCCCCAACAATCTGCGTTGATGTTCCTCTTCTAACTGATGAAAGGATGAAAGCACACCACAGTCCGGACGAGATAGCAAGGAACGCGTGACGATGAAAACTCGTTGGATATTTTCGGCATACAGGGCTTGCAACAAATCCGCTATAAGAGCTTTGTGGTGGCTGCAAATTAATTATGCGTATCCCGTATGATGCAACAATAGCGGCTGTTTACTCACCATCACATAGTATGCAAGAGATTTTAGGCTTATTCACTTAAAGCAATCACAACAGCTAAACCGTTACGAACGGCATAAGAACTCGCCATGTTGTTTAGTTTATGAATTTATATTCTTGAGGTAAATGCCAATATACAAAACTGCAGGTTTGCTTAAGTTAATAATTATTACAATTATTTGTCTATTTCGATTTCTCATATTTATTAATAGCATTAAATATCCATATTTGCTATTGGTTTGCAGTTGCAGTTTCTTGCTTTTGCACATTTCATTTTACAAAATTTTGTATTGAATTTTCTTATCCGCCTTTTCTTTTATATAATTAACTTTTACATATTTTTCCCTTTTTTTGGTAGACAACCAACTTCCTTAGGTTGACAATTTTTATTCATAAAAACATTTTAGTGTTGTTTTTTTTTGCAAATTCCTTTTGAGATCCGTTTGAATCGCATAGCAGTCTTTCTCTAAAGCTATTCTTGTGTTTTCGTTATATTGCAATGAACAAGCTTATGTTTCAATTTTTCTTTGCAATCAGTATAGACTACATACACTTACATATGTATGTGACTACATAACACCGGTTGTTCCCTCGTTATCATATGGAATGCAAGGGAATTTAAACTTATTCATATAACACAACAACAGCAGCGGATCAGTTATGAAAGAAAGTATTCTTGTCATGTTGATTAGTTTACGAATTTTGTGTTTTACAAGTCAAATGTCAATACGCTAAAATATGGCCTTGTTCAAGTTAATTATTATTGTTGCTATTATTTAGCTATTTGCTTCTTTTTCTTTTGCTTGTTAATAGCTCACACATTTATTTATTATTCCTGCTGACGTGCATTTTTACTTTTCGATCATATATGTCATAGAAAGGCTCTTACTTTGTATACTAGCCGCAAACGATTTTTGTTTTGCAATAACTAAAAAAAGCGTAAAAAATATTTTCACAATGGAATGAAAATAATTGCACAAAAACTAGCGGACAATAGCAGTAAATTAAAAAAAATCTCAACGCCTTCACACATTTTCTTCTCAGTTACACTTTAAGCATTTCTTTGGGGTGGGCTTCGTTTTGTTTGACTAGCACTTTAAAAGACGTTTGCTTTCCTTGATTTCCTACCGCCAACCTTCTAAACCTCTTGCTAATTGTGCCGGTTAACTCTCTTTTTTCCAAAAAAACAAGATCAAACGTTCGAGGAAATAACATTCTCTCTTGGACTTTGGGCTTTCTCTCTTTTCATAATTCTCTCTCGCATAATAACGTTAAGTACAGTTAGAGAGTTATGAACAGGTATAGTGGTAAACCGTTATTATGATTATACGTACTCTATTGGGATAGAGCAGTGGTCATAGCAGAGCGACGGAACCCCTACACCTCAAATGTACGCGGACATTACAAATCCCATAACTACTTCAGACTAACTGCACTGAATGGCGTAAATTTATTACCAGAACAGGAAATCATCTATTGGTGTAATAGTAATTTTAGTCTCTTAAAATCAATTGTTCGTGGATATTAACACCAAGAAGAGCAGCGGTTCGTTCACAGTCTGGCGTGTCATGTTGACTTTCATTTAAAAAATGTTCACATCAATTTCGTGGAGCAACTTTTGCATAATAAACTCTTTTATTTAAATAATAAATTTCATTTTACTGTGCATATTATTGCTTATATTAGTAGAGGATCCTGAATGCCGTTTCTCGGAATCGTGGTGGTGGGGGCTTTCATTGCAACACCCAAAAGAAAGCTTCAGATACTCTACAAAGTATATACATTCTTGGTCAGCAGAAAAATGTATTGATGAAGCCATATTTCTCCGTCCGTGTGCCCGTGCGTCCGTGTGGTGTGTGTTGTTGACATTCTACTGGTTGCAAAAATGAAGATATTAAGTTCAAATTCGATAGAAATATTGAAACTCTGCACGTCTGCATAGGCACTGAAAATGGGTCAAATTGGTCGGAGCGTAAGACTGCAGTAAACTAAACGCAACTCCGCTTTTCTTGTAGCTTTCTGGAGACTGTTCACAAATTATGAAAGATAGAAGGCTGAAATTTTTCACATTTACTTTCCGGAAAACTCCGCAATTTATGTGCAAAAACGGAAACAATCGTCCAGGCCCTTACAAAGTCACAAGCAATTAAATTTTCTTTTTCCACTTTTTTGACCTTTCAGACTGAATTGATTGTTCGCTCCAAACTCGACTCATCATCCAACTTTTCTCTTCTCTTTTCTACTATTCTCACTACCCGTTTTCTCTCAAACGCCTTGCTATGTTGCTTCACGTCAATGGCTAACCGGGCAAGAATTGTAATAATGGAAATTAATGGCGTACGGGAAAATCCACCTTCATATTATACCGATCGATTTTGAGCTGTTTTTCCCTTTCTATAACTCTTCTCTTTTCTTTTAGTTAAGGAAAACTTTTGCTAAGGAGATGAATAATGAGAAGAAATAGATTAGCGATGCCCGCTGTCCCTTAAGTCATTCCCTCGTTTTTTTAAGAACAAGGCAAACCCAGAGAGAAATTCCTACACTAATGTACGCGGACGTTACAAACTGAAGCTCGTGCATTAAGGTCAGTCGGTCGAGTCTATTGCTAATAATGTGGGTATTGAAGTTGAAAGTCTCGATACGTAAAAAAGAAGTTTTATATGACTAAAAAAAAAAAAAAATTGTGTGACTTATCTTATCATTTTATTCGGGAATAGGGGAAGTCATAATTCTTACTTCTTTTACGAGCTGATGAAAAATTTGTCTGCTTTTCCTTGTAATAATCTCTTGATTGCTTGCAACTTTGCTGATACTGCTGCATAAAATGATACTTACTTCTTAGATCTTGTATTAATATATCCTCTTGCAAATTGAAAGCAAAAAGATCACCAGTCTGAAATTCCGTATGATTTCCGTCTGTCGAGCGCTTTACTTGCGTACTATTTGGATAAAGCTGTGGTCGACCTTGAGCCTTCAACTAAAACGAAAATATCATTATTCAGATGAACATTAAATAAATAGCGATGCACTTATTTATTTGGGGTATTTCATAGACTGTGCAAACGTACGACTTCACGAGATTTCGGTAAGTTATGAAACCATTACAAAATTAACTTTTTTATAATCGTACGTCACACCGAGATGTAGAGGAATAAATGCAAATGTAGATACACCTCAGGCAGAAAAATAATCACCAGAGTATTT
Source organism: Glossina morsitans morsitans (assembly GCA_001077435.1). NCBI lineage: Eukaryota > Metazoa > Arthropoda > Insecta > Diptera > Glossinidae > Glossina > Glossina morsitans. Next base: position 20,875 of record CCAG010008395.1, read on the forward strand.
GGTTAGTGAAGCGAAGGAAATCAAGCAGTTAATTGAACAACAAAGTGTTAATACTTTTAGGTTAATTTTTGTTGGTTATTCTATGAGATATTGGTAATTGAAAATATTTTTGTTAAGTTGATAAAAGCAAAATCACACTACTTGATTTTATAACTAATCATACCAGGATGGGGCTCTTTGCAAAAACATTATATTTTATAAAATGGAGCATTTCGTTGGTAACATTCACGTAACAAATATTCGATTAGAATATCGTTCAGGTTAGGAAATGGGCACAAACAATATGAAAGAGAGCAAAAGGAGGAAAAAACTGAAACAGATGCACGGGCAAATAACGTATTTTTTTTTCCTTGTGCCATAAAAATGCGGGCGAAACTTAAGATCAGTTCATAACTCGTAAACAACTTATCAAATATGATATTGTAGTTATTGTTCTGAAATGGTAAAGACCGCTTCTGAACGCATTTTTGTCCCAAACTTTGTTTTCGTTTGGCTCGTTCCTGCATAAGATATGGAAGTCCTTTTGATAGATAGCTGCTTTCGCATATCCAAAAAATGGTAATGACGTAGTGTTCCCAGTTCCCTAGCTTTGGTGGTATTGGTTCATCAATCGTTAAAGTTGATCCAGGAATGTATTGTTTCAATAAATTTTTCCTGTTTTGCAAAAAATTGCGGAATTTATCACGTATCCTGAAGGCTGATTGTGAATAAATAAGTGTCTTAAAATAAACTTGAGAATCATCTCTTGACCTTTTCCCTTCCTCAATAATCCTTCTCTCCGTCTTTACAGCTCGGTGAGTCCTTCAGAAAAATCTTTGCGCGGAATGCAATGAGCCCGTACAAATCGCCGGGACTAAATGAGATAACGCTTCAAAAAATAAGGAGATAAAAAGGGCGCCTACCCCGGGATTGGGACAAGGCCCGCTTGCCTGAGTTCCTTTCACCTCAAAACAATGAGGAAAGCTTTCGACAGTTTTATCAGCAATTTACGACCTGGCCGTATTACAGAGGGTCAATAGAAATCAAGTAAGTGCCTATCATTGCGTTTATTGATGCAACATTGGGTTATGCAAACGGTTTGACAATCTCCGTGGAGGGAGCATAACACACAAAATGTACCAGGATAAATGACTAGACAAAAATCCATAAAAACGGCCCCCTCAAGAAAGAGGAAGTTAACGTTGAACAAAACCTACTTATATACTATCACACTCGACTATTCAAATGATGTGAAATATATGGCATGATCACTTTTGACCTGCCAACGTCTATGCGGTAAAACATGGGGTGTAAGCTCAAAAATAAGATATATATATATATATATATATGTATATATATATGAGATATATATATATATATATATGTATATATATATAAGATATATATATATATATATATAATTCCTCTTATGATAATCTACGCAGCTTTGGCCTGGTGGCCTAAGGTCAAGCAAAAAACGGCGGCGATCACACTAAGCAAAACCCAACGTCTCTCTTGCATTGGCATGAACGGGGCGACGAGATCCCGCTGTTTGAATGACCTAGAAGCACTGCTGCCTTTTGTCAAAATAAGGGACCGCTTCGTCGCAAAGCTAACACTGTCTTATCTTTGAAGTCGCCGCGGGGATTGCCAACACAATTAATAATAATAATCGTACATTCTTCATGTTTCGTTTTGTCTGTCTATTTATGGATATAAAAATTTCTTTTACATCTTTTTTGAAATTTTTTACTGTTTTTTAACATTTTTAGTCCTTTTTTGTAATGTGTAATACTGCTTGATGTTCTCCTTAACCTCTCTCTCTAATTTGTGTTTCGACGATTTTCTTGCTTTTTCTAATATTACAGACACATTTTAGGCATCTTTTAAAATTGTTAACACTTTTTTTTTGCAATTTTAACGTTTTTCACATTTTAATCTTTTCAAACTGGATTCAATATTGCAGACGTTCCATACTTCTTAAAAATAATTTCTGCTTCTTTAACATGATTTTTTATCAATTCTTCTCTTTTAACCAGTTTTAGTATTTTGAACAATTTCGATGCTTCTAAGTTGTTTTTAATATCTTTAACCGCTCCTTTTCTTTTGAACTAGCTAGCACTTTTTAGCCACTTTATTTCTTTTTAGACAGGTTTAATGTCTTTTTGCCTTTATATTCCTTTTTTGCTCTCAAGCGTGAATCTACTTCTTTTGTACTCATTACACAATTATTGCAACTAGACAGACTGTATACGTATGCTCCTGGTCTCGAGTGAAATAGTCAACATCCTTCGTTGACTGCTATTGGCGAACAGCCTGCGTCTATAATTGCAAAACAGAACCACACCCTTATTTCGCTCGGACAAACCAGGCTTTCTTTTTCTTTTTCTTTTGCAGTTGCTCTCTCTTACTATGATGAGTCATTGTCTTTGGTTTCATCACAAAAAACAACAGTAATGCGTTAAGAACTGGAGCAGCGGTGTTCCGGTTTCTATGTGCTGAGGGTCATTGCCGGTTTGGTAAGAACGTGGGCAAAAGCAAAATGCCAGATACCCCACACTAAAATACGCGGGCGCTACAAGTTAAGCGTGCTTCTTTTAAATAAAATTCTCATTCCACATTAAATAATAGACTACATCTTCCATGTAAATAAGACGGCAGACATAATTGCGGTATTTTTATTTTACTGTATACAATTGACAATGAGCGGCCGTCAAGTTCTATGAAAATATGGCATGAATTATAATCTATGTATATATACTATATGTATAGCGTCAAATTCTAAATCGACTTAAGCATATACGCATTGGTTGTTCTGAATTAGCTAGTATTGGTTGTTTCAGTTTGCATTTATAAAAAAAAAATAACTGCAAATTGGAAACAAAGTGAATTTCAAACAAAATTATTTCATTTATAAGCAACTGAACCAAAGCGAAAAATTAAAAAACAAAATTAATCAACAATTAAAACAAAATAGGAAATTTGAATTTGTGGGCAATAGGTAAGTAATATATTGTTAATAAATAATCGTTCTGTTTTAATCGATAAAAGGGCATTTAATGCCCTTTGATGGAAGAGACCCGAACTTCGTCACGGAGAATTGTTATGAGAAGGAGAAGAGTTCTGCGGGATATATACGCTTTTTTGGGTGTATTTGTGATACACACACATATATATTTATTTACATTGTTGCAGGTAGACTTTTACAAAAGTTTCGACTTTTAAATACGTAGCGTTGCCTTTTATTTTATTACGGCTTATAATTACAATCGCCTGTACTTCACAACAAACATATTAAGGAAATGTTGGTAATTCCGCATAGTGCATCTTTGTTTTATGGCGGCCACTCATAATATTTTATTTGCTTCTATTATCAAATGTTATTCGCTTTTATTTAATAATGAAAATATATATATAATTTATTTAATAATGATATCAATAAATTCGTTATGCTTTAATATGGATTCATTATGTTTGTTTGCCGATTGTTTCTCCCAAAATTAGTTAAACTATAGCAATAGCGACTTAAGCAAAGCTTAACAATTCTTCTTATGAACTTGTAAAAAAAATGTTCAGACCACGGCACAACACAATCTTGCATTTAAAGCATTTTTAGCCAATGCATTAAATGATTAAATGCTCGTTTTAATCATAATCATCATTAGATTTTTAGTTTGCAAATTTTTAAACGTGCCCCTCCAAGCATAAGCAATCAATATACATGATTTGTAAAGAGCCTCTTTATCATCATTGGGGCGCTAAGCTAAATGCACGGGATCACGAAAAGGCGTAGACCTATTATCTTAAGAAATCATACAATACCATACAATACCGAACATAGGAACACCATCAATACAATGTGATAAAACCTTAGGAACCTTTGGTAATTAGCAGCCATTTATTTGCTTGCTCTTTCGTTGTCATTATTTATATGAGCGAAAATTCTGTTGAACCTGTGACATTAGATAAAAGGCAAAAGTACACACATTGTAGTTTCTACCTTTTTTTATCACGAGAATATTCGATTCAATCTAATTAATAACACTTTTTTTTAGTCTTTTTGTTCTTTTTTTAGTTTTTTATTCTTTTTTAGTCTGGGGTTTTCATTTTTTGCTTCGAGTGGAGAAAAAGGAGAAACAAGAAGATCGGACGCAAACTTCTCGTAGAGTGGATTTTTTGCTTTTTCATATTTTTGTCATTACATTTGCATTCTTTAAGAAAGTGATTTTTTACAAACATAAAAAGTATTTCAGAAAAAACGACGGTCCATTGCATTTTTTTTTTTTTTTTGATGCGTACAGCGAAATAAAGCGAAAGACACTTTATAACATGTTTGTGATGTAATTTGAAATACTTATGAAAAATATGCTGAATTCGGGAAAATAATCCGAAATACACAACCGTATGAGATTGAACGCGTATAGAATTTAAGACAATCGCCTTTTTACGTGTTTTGTGGCTGCATTGTTGATTTAATGGCAGAAGAAGGAAAATACAAGTACAATGAAAAAGTGCTTTGATAAAAGTATTCCACAATTCAGATTGTTCTGTACAAGCCTAAAAAAAAACATTCTCCAAATGGACTCAAGTTGTTAATGTATGCTGAAAATTTCGTTGAGTTTTCCTGAAACTGTTAGCTTTTTATTTATTTTATAATAACATGTACAATATAATTGGATTCTTCGTAATATTCATTAAAGAAAAAAAATGTGAAACAAAAGAAAAGTTTACGTACCTATTAATACAAACTTTAAAATCTTATATGTGTTAAATTGTTGACTATACGAGCCTATGCGATGTGACTGTTGGAAGAAAAGTATAATGATGGTAACCTAAATTAGATGTTTGGGAAGAAATAATAAAGTAGCCACAGTCGTATTCATCACTAACGTACTTTATAATCATCAACCATCATCAGGAAATGTGAAATGGGCACTTTTTTTTAACAATTATAAATAAATTGTGTACATAAGTGTACATAACGCAGAGCACCCATTTATTATTATTATTATTATTATTATTATTCTTATTATTAATTTAGCCAAAAAAATAAATTAAAAAGACAAAGCCTTAAAGCACTAGCATCTAAGGCGATCGGCTTTATTAAAAACTCTGCCGCACTTAAGATTCGAACCCACTCACATGCACATACAATTAATTATATGATGTGTACACAAAATAAAAATTTTGGATTTGATCGAAAACAAGATTTAATGGCACACTTCAAAGTATCAAGCATCCGATATGCAAAATCAGTCATACATATGAAGTAGTATCGCCCATGTTTAATTTAATGTAAGCAATTGTGATTTTCGCTAGGCTAAGCAAAATTGTAAATAAATAATATGCACACAATAGAAAACAAGAAAGAAAGTTATACTCGGCGGGGGCCGAATCACGCATACCCACCACTATGTTTTTCGCATTTTACTCTTCAAGTTCTTTCATTTGATACACATATCGCTAATTTTATTAAGAAGAAAGTGATCGCGGCGTCCACCATATTCACCCATTTTTAGGCAGCTAATATATCTTCACTTAAACAAATAGTTTTAAAACATTCGGTCTTGCTTACCTTATGATAAATAAGCATAAAACATCAAAAAAGTGAAAAAAAACAAAATTTAATTACTTGTAACTTTGTGTAGGCATGACGGATGTTTTCCATTTTTGCACGTAAGGAGTGGTGCTTCGTAAAGTAAATGTGGAAAATTTCAGTCTTCGAACTTTTGCAATTTCTGAGTGACGAGTAAACATCCAAAAAAGAAGTTGCGTTCAGTTTACGTTCCACTGCGCACTTCCGCTCCGACCGATTTGACCCATTTTCAATACCGTTCTGCGTGCAGAAACTTCCAACGTTTCAAGAATTTCACGCTGATCAAGAATATATATACTTTATAAGGTCTCTGAAGCTTCCTTTTGGGTGTTACATACATTATGGGAAAAAAAACAAAATGAGTATACCGCCATCTTACAGTGGTGAGTACAACAAGAAAATAAAAATTTAGTATTCAATAAAGACATCATTGTTTTACATGACTATTCCAAGCAAATCAATCGCGCTTATTCTTTTTAGTTAGAGATTATTGCGATCAACTGGTCATGCAAGCACGCACAATCGTGTGCAGAAGGAGACCATAGATAGGTCATGGTGTGAGATGGGTCAGCGCGTATGATCAACACATTCCCTAAGTAAGTTCCGTCCGTCCGTCTATCTCCTAAAGGGATTTTTTGCGCGTGTATTCCTTGAGTATAAGCGTTTGTCAACTGTTTGTTGGATAAAGAGTGAACCCCTTTCCCCCGTTATTACCGAGTTATCTAGTTTTACAATCGCACGTGCATTCACACGTCACAATCTTCGACCGTCCGATTTTTTGACTAAATTAATATAATTTACTAAGCCGTTACACCGAAGTGTCTAACATTGAATGGATGGTTGTACTTTATTACTGCTACACATCAAATGGCGTCCAACGTGGGGCCCATCTCATTGGAATTGCATACTTTTCTTTCTTTTTGTTTCCATCTGGTAATATCAAACTTTTGAGATGCCGTCTTATAACTATTTCATCGCTAGTTTACTTCATTTGAAGAAATATATCGTGATCTTCGTGTGAACAATTGTTGGATTCATCTATACACAAATGTGTTGTTTTTTCTTTATTTATTTTTTTTTTATTTTGGGTATGGACCCGTCTCTTTGGCACTTCGGTCTTATGTACCCGAAAAAGGCAAACACGCTTCGTTGTGTCAGCGCCCTTATAGTTAATTTATTTTTTTTTACGTGTGCTGCGCAACGAGTTGCTTACTATTCCAAACAGCGTTGGCAATCGTTAGCCCTTCATTCGAAGTCAGAACTGCTGAAGTGTTTAAGAAGTGTTTAAAGTTAGCTTACTTAATAACTTACGGTACCTGACTGACTAGATTATAGCAATGTGCAACTATTTGTCTCAGCAAAACGAGCATTTACATTGATCCTCATAGAAGTTGGGTCATGTATTGTCATGTATTGTGCTTGGATAGGCTATTCTTTGATTATTATATTAAAACATAGAAACGTGTCTGTCCATAATGCAACAATGCTTTAATTTCCGGCAGACCGTTTATATTGCTAATATTGTTTGACTGATTTTTTTCATAGGTTGTGGTAATCACTTAAGAAAAATTTAACTTTCGCTTCTGTTCTGCTAACGCCCCCCCACATTAGCACGCTGTTTTTAATACGTTCTACCGACATGTGAGTAAATTTCTATTATTTTGTTACGAAAATGCAATATTTGGTGATTTGAACTTTCATGAATGAAAAAACGATTTTCTAAGAAACCAAATTGTAAAGAAAGGGAATAGCAAGTACACATTCATGGCGTCATATTGGTGTCATGCAGCTGGCGACTGGCGAATAGTTTAACAACAACTGGCAGAAAATTTAGCGGAGGAAAGGATTAACGGACTAGCGGATTAAAAATGTCGCGATGTAGGTAATTGTGACTTGCTTACAAAAGTATATATAAGCACAACAATTGCAGAAGGTCCACTTAAGAGAGTTGAATTACAAGATTCGAACGGATAAGGCCAGAACAAGAATTAAAGCGTTGTATATAATTCCTAAAGATAGTAAATAAAACCCATACTATCCTAAAAATTACAATTCAGCGGTAGGAACTTAATTTTCAAAGGAGTTTGATACAAATGGTAAGGTGACAAAAGACGGCTTTCGTTACAATATGAGTTATAAGCAACTTGCGTAAGCCAGATCTAGAATAAATGCATTAGGTGCGCTAGCTGCTAGCATCATGTTTGATCTGTCTGGTCCAGTTTATTTACATTTGCCTTGATCTCTCCTCCAGTTCGTCCAATGAAGACAAAATTTGAAAGGGCAGAGGATCTTTTTGAGGAAAGCTTGAAGAAAAACTGCGAAACTGATTTTTCGTTAATTTATTTTATTGAGATTGCTTATATTTGTGCTTTTGGGTTTGGTTAGCTTTTCATAATCCGTTTTAATTACAAATATTTCGGCGTTGCTATTAAGTTGTAACAGTTTTTACTATTTAAATATCTTTGATTAGTTTTATATTGTCTGATATCTAACGATTTCTCTCTCCCTTTTTTAATTTCGGGCAAGTAAACTGAGTGCAAATGTTTGGTAGGTTCTCTTACAAATTTATTATTATAAGAATTTATTTATGTAAAGCCCGCACAGCAGCAGAAAACTGGTCAATGATAGCCTTGCGCATTCTCTTGCCATTGCACAACAAGAAAAAGATGCCGATATGGAAAGAAGGAGAGAAAAAACAGCTAGCTATGTTACAAAGATTAGTTAATAAATTTGACACTAAACAAGCTAAATTTAAACTAAATTAGTGTTATGTTGGAATCGTTGTATATTTCGGCACATGTACAAAATTAGGACAATTTCTAAAAATTTTTAATTATTTTTTAGAAATTTAAAGATATTTTAGGTATTAATATGTTGCATATGTGTTAATACCGTTGTAAATTGAATAGCAACAGAAAGACGAACTAAAGATCTTAAAACGATATGTATACGACTTACAATTAGTAAAAATTTCATATGTTAAACAATTATAATATAAATCGACGAATAATCGTAATAACGAATCTTTTTAAACTGCATCTTTTTATTAGTTTAATGACTGCCAAGAGCTTTCACTCATTCTACATCTATTATTTAAGCTTGAACCCCTGGATTATTGCAGTTTTGCAAATGTCGAACGTGGATATAATATTCGACATTTTGGTGGGAAATCGTTATAATTTTTGGTATCACTCGAAGCCTCGTAGCTATTAATTTGCTTTGTAATATGTAATGTGTAAAATTTTGTGTCAATATAGACAATCTTACCAGTTCGATGAACGTGGGTATGTGGCGTGCAAAAATGCATGAAGCAGAAAACCTTCTCATACATATTTAATTTACGTCCACAGATCGACAGTGAAAATGCACTTTGTCCACCATAAGCAATAACAATATCGCAATACAAAAAAAACTTGCAAGAAATTGAAGAATATTGTTGAGAATAACTTACTTCTACCTGATATAACGGATTACGATAGAGAAAAGACAGTATAGCGCTGTCAACATGCACACAATGAATAAATAACTTGTGGGGTTAAAAACTTCACGTATTCATTTTATCTGCTCAATTCATATTTGCATATACTTTCAATTGGGGCTAATCTATGTTTTTGTGCGATTTGTTAACTTATTTAGTTCGTGTGGTAGATTGAAAATGCACAGAATTTTCCCAAAGCCGTATTCAAATGTGTACTTGAATTCAAAAAATTTGTTTTTATGATCGCCATAAAAATATGAGACCTGCTACAGAGATCCTATAAAGTCCGCGTCAACAGAAAATTTCTGGTTGGACTGACGTCTCTTCTCGGAAGGCTCGCACTCACAGATATTGAAATAGACAGTTTGAAAATGTTATATATATGCTTATTTGATATTGGCAGATCAGGGGTGCGTGATTTGTGCACAACCAGGATAGCCAGCTAGCAATTTTAATTTACAAGCCGTACCAGATATCGGTTGAAGCACGGAAGTGACAGAGCGTTAAGTGAAACTTTGGAAGAACAATCGGTGTAATTCGATTACAGAGGCACTTACAACCGGAAAAGCAACTGTAATTTCGGCGTATGAGAGATAATCAACTAAAGTTTTCTGCCCTCCTTCTTGTAATGGTTCCGTGGAGTCATTGAAACGGTAATCTTGTGGTTAATCAGCACACAAATCTGCTACTAATGAGATATTTGTTTATATTATGTGCTTATTCGTCGGCCGTCCTAGCAGTTTCAATGGGTTAAAAAATTCGATAGAAAGCAGCAACTGTTGACACATGTTCTGGTTTAATCGCCAATCAAGGATGAAAATCGCTTAATATCATCTCGGAACTAAAGAGAAAATTACAAAGACTTGTTTTCTATATCTTGCAAAGAACAATTAAAATCGATCAAAAATTTGACATGAAGACGAACCAAAATTCCCATTTAATTTTACATGCAAAAATTTAGAAAAGCGTATGATTTTCAAATAATTTTTTTAGATACTCAAGATTGCGTTCAAGTCATATATATAGCTTTTTACATTCAGGTTGGGTACATATCTGTCGCCGTTATATTGTAACAAAAGTTGGAGTGTATAAGCGAAAAATATCGTAGGCTACGTATTGATGAAGGATAATAATTTTATATTATCATCGCTTTACTTTTAAAGTCTTCCTACTTGACGTTTGCAATATCTAGACAAAGTCACTGCCAACTATTTTTCTGAAATTTAGCTTGTTGTTCTAATGGTTGTGGTTGTTGAGAGAGTATCGTTATCGGTATTACAAAATTTGTTAGTCATTAAAGCCAACACCTTTTCGAGTTTTGTATGGCGATCATTGACAGAAGCAGTAGCGCCTTTGCTGCCCCATAGAAATTTTATGTGGAACTCAGTTCTAAAATGAAGAGGTAATATCAATATTTTAAATATTTTCGTTTCGAAAATTTGTAATTAATTCTTCTCACCGAAAAGCATCACTCAACAATTCATCCATTCTAGAAGAGGACTCTTCCAATATGATCTTCGAATTTTTACGATATAATTTTAAATTGTTAAGAAAACTCCTAGATGAATCTAAGTGCTGATAATTTATAAACATTCCAAAATCATCAGCTTTACTTTCCCACGATGTAATACACGTGTTGTATAGGGACGATTTTTCCTTTGCGTTACTTAGATTAAGTATGTCCATAACAGGTCTATCTTTTAATAACACATATAGAAGTACATGGGGCACAGTAGTATTCGGCGCCTGCGGATTGGAGCATTCGTTCATACTTATCAGGGTGGGACGTAATTTTGCTTCAAACATAAAAGCATCATTCGTATATTTTTGACGTAGCAAGTGCCAGGCAGAATCCAATTTTTGTATCTGGAAAAAGTAAAACAAATTTTATATTGATGGAATGCAATTCCAAGAATCAGGCCCAAACCTGTGGCATGCACACCCCCAACATGATGTTTGAAAAACCAAACAAATTACCCAAAGCTGTTTTAGTTTCTACAGCGATTTGAATCCATTTACTTAGTAATTCTGCACGATCTTGATCGGTTTGACAAGTTAGTATAGTGACGGCTACCACTAGTTTGATGCACTGGGTACGTTCTATTAAGTCATTACGAAATGTTTTACCTTGCGGTAATGTTAATATTTCCAAACCACAATAATTGGATATCTGATCATCAATGTTGTGTTCAGTTTCCACATCAAACCAAGGTTCTTCAATCAATAAGCCGATATCTATACGTGTTAAATGCTCTGCTAACAATTTCGGTCCAGTTTCTAGTAACATAATTTTAAAAGTGTTGAGGGCATCACCATCTAAAGGTTTGTTTTCCACAGAGGGTAATAGAAGTGTGCTAAAGTTTTCCACATCAAATTTGGAGACCTACAAGAAACCTCGAACGTATAGCAACAAGCATAAGCAATTAATTAGACGGAAACGAACCGCTTTAAATTCGGGAATTTCCAAACTAAATAATTGTTCCTCAGCGGCAATCGCATCAAATTCGGTCAAACTTTTTAAAGTTATTGATGAAGAGGAAGTGCTCATATAGCGTGGATTTTTTATAACTACACCGCGATGTACAATGAACTCATTTATGTCTCCAGGCATAGAATCTCCGGATCCATTACCCGAATCTGAACCACTAAGTTGATATATGCCTACTAGGCCAGCTCTGTGTAAAGCATATTGTTGTTCCAATGTTGCTTGTTCCTTTTCACGACGTGGTAAACTGGCTACGTTAATGTTGTTACGATTTGGTTTAGGTGGTGGACTGGGAGGTTTTTCCGGCAGTTCCGGTATTTTATTAAATTCTAAAGTGGAAAACATACTTCTTTGGCAATCCAGAGATAAATCACGTCCCAAGCTTGTTTTGCGATTCACACTATTACGAAAAGCATTTGAAGTCGGACGTGGTAACGAATGGGTGGTAAATTTAGAATGATGATCAATTACATCATCGGTAGCTGTACATCTGGCTATCGTTTGGAAACCGTTGGTGGGTATTTTTCCATGTAAATGAAATTTGTCTAAATGAACGTGCAATCGACTTTCATTGGGTGAGCTGCAAATAGCATCGCCTCTGTCGCATTGGCTAAACCGACGAGAATCAGCACGAAAACCATTACCGTGGCTGAGATTAATATTAGTCAGCGAACCGCTTACTATGAGCACGTCCCCGTAGTCAGTATTCCCTTGATTTTTAAAAAAAACTTCGCTCTTGCACACATCAACGTTCTTAATGTTTGATACAGCTATAGCTTGAGCTGGGGTTAAGTTTTGAGAGCGTGGTTTTTTTGATGGCAACCGTGGCGCTGGATTTAATTTACCAGGTGGCGGTGATGACATGGAATTTTCTGCAGATTGCTCCATCGATTGGCCATTGCATATTGGCAGTGATTGCTGATGCTGCTGCAGTGGAGAACCTATTACTCCGGCGAAGCGAAATCCTGCATTATTACACAGAGGAGAACTAATTGGGCTAGGACCACGCAAACCCGCTAACATTTGTGTGTGCAATTGATTGTCCATAATCTTGTGACCATAAAAAGATAATGGATATGTGCGATTACAAGGGTATTGTATACGGGCCCCTGACGCTAAAGAAATTGGTTTACCTGCGAGTAGAGCAAAAACCGTGTGGCTAACAAAATTGATCAATATAAATAATTATGTGATAAATTTCTTACCAGAACCCACGTAAAATGTTATAAGATCGGGTATAGCGTCGAAGGCATCTTCCTCGAATTGATATTGCATTCTTTCGTAAACAGTCTGTGGTTGAACTAATATCTATTAATAAATGAAAGAAGTAGTTAATAATTTTATTGCACAGCACTTGGAACTAAGCGCCCAATTGTCCATGTGATGATATTTTACAAACAAAAGATAGGAGTTTTTTTGGTTTGGTTGATTGGTTGCTGGATATTCACAAGTACGACTTGTGTTTATCTGTCTGGGCGCGTAAACAAGCAAAACTGACACATCTGGGGAAAATCCAAAGGAAACTGTTGGACAATGTCTTAAATGAGAGGACCAATACAGTCCGATCCCTATTAGCAGGTCACGTTAGCATTACAATTCTACAAAATTACATAATTTAAATTTTATCCGAAGTTTGTATTAGGTGCATGCGTATATTTTGATCAGAAACTTCTATTGGTGAAAATGGCAGAGTAATACGAAATATCAATGTACACGACGGTTAAATTTAATGAATTTGACCTTTCTATATATAAACTCACAGTTTTCCATTTATTATTATTGAGTTGTTCAGTGTATATAGACGCCAATCAAAACGCATTTTCGATATTAATTACTTCTCAATCAAACCATTTTGGAAACTTATGGTGATGCTGCCCCGTCATATCCCAATTGTCGATTTTCGTTTCAACAATTTAAAACTTATGATTTTGATGTCAATGACAAAGAACGGCTTGTGGGTCAAAAAAGTTCGAAGCCGGCGAATTGTAAGACTTATTGAACGCTTGGAGTGTTTAAACTCTCAAGAACGCTTATTGGAGAGCTCAAATTCTCAAGGAACTTTCGGAAATCTTAGCATGCGACGGGAAAAATTTTAGCTTTAAGACTCACCTTATTGATAACGAAATGCAAGACAGCCGTTTTTGTACGGCAAGTTAGTACATAATTATCCGGTTGCGATGTACAATCTCGTATTAGGAAATCTCCCTCTCGTAATACAATTTCTTCAGCACGATGACGCGACAGAGGTCCATGATACCAGGCGTGCGACCGTAAATCACGGGAATCCAAACCCAGTTCCCATTCTAAAGCTTTTTTTAAAGCCAACGCTTCTTGACGCTCACTTTTTGGTGGTACCACAGCTATAGGCTGATGAAAAGAGTCTGAATTTAATGCATCGTTTTCCATGATATTGGAATAGGAAGAGGTGCAAGTGTTCGATGAAAGAATTAAATTATTGATGATTAAATTTAGCGAGAACTGAGGGATTAATGATTCTCAGGAAGTTTCAGTTTCATATAACTGAAAAGTATTAAAGAACACAGTAAGCAGTGATGTATAAAGCGAATAAATAGAAAATAATGAATAAAATAAATGATGAAGAAACAGATATAAAAACGCCCTCCACACACATTTATGGTGCGATAGCATTTTATATGCTCGTACTACTTTAGATATACATAAAAGTTTTCATGGAAATTGTTAATAATTTCTTTTAGTCGTTGTTTATTTATTAAGGTTTTTCTAAATCTTTAAGGTTTGAAATACTTTGCATAGGAACTCACTTCTCACATTTTGTTGTTCGCTTTTAAGGTGCAAAAAGGTTTTAAGAATTTTGCCGGCCCTACCCAGAAAATATGTTACAATGCTTATTGTTCTTTATTCGAAACTCTATACCCTTAATATGCGTCTACAATTTCTACGCGAAATACGTCCACGCCAACGTATATTTTCTGTCTAATTATTTGTTGTAGTAAATTTTGTGCATCCAGGAAAGTAAACTTTACAAAGAGAGTAAAAGATGAGAGGTAGAAAAAAATTTTCTCTTCACACCCTTACTGTCCTATATGCATATCCATGCATTATAATTTGTCTGATTGTAATTTTCCAACCACTCTAGGTTTTGATTACGCTTCTGGGAGATATATTCTCACGCATGCTCAACTCATTTGGTATGATGTATATTCCCCACTGTCCTCTATTATTTTCAAAACTATCCACTTCCAGGCTTATTTCCAATTCGTTTCGTCTTAACCGTACAATATTCATAAGAATTTAGTACATCACTGATGTTGCTTCAAGTCATTTAATGTCATTTACAAGAACCTAGAGGCTTACGTTCATAATATTTATAAATGTATAACTGAAAAAAAATTGATAAGTAAAAGATTCAGTTAAAGAATAATTTCTGTCTGTTCGTCTGTCCGCTTTTTAGCGCAACTCAAAAAAGGTGAATTTTTTTCGGAAAATTAACCTAAAACAGTTTAGCAATGTATGACCTTCAGCGTATATTAAGACTTATTTTAGTATATGTTAACACCATTTTTTTTAATAAAAAGATATAATAACAATTATTACCTTTCAAATCGTTGGTCATTTGTGGTCATTTGGTAACTATGATGTTAAGAGATAATACTTTTAATACATTTTTATACCCATCACCGAAGGATGAGGACATATTCATTTTGATAAAATGTTTGCAACACCTAGAAGAAAGCATCAGAGACTCCACATGCTGCATATATTCTTGACGAGCATCAAACTCTGAATCGTTTTAAGCATGTAAGTAGAAGCGGGAAAGCACATAATTAAAATAAAAGATGTAGCTTGTCTTGCCATTGTGTGTATACGTAGATACCAGGCGGATTAATCTTATAAATGTTAATTTTTTTTTTTTACAAAATAACACTAATTAAGTTTAACCGTTAAAGTGAAACGCCTTCCAAGAGTTTTCTTTCTATTTTATATAGTCGAGTAAGCTAATAGGACATATATTGTAGAAGTTTTTATTGCAACAGAAGAGCATAGAACAATGCCGGCCGGATGTTATCTTACGATACGGTTCAAATGTTTGTAAAAGCAGAAAAGAAGCAATACTTATAACTTATGAATCAAATTAAGTTAAAAGCAAGTAAGAACATAAGAGTTGGCGAGGCCGAGCATGAGGTACTCTACGCAACTTCGCACAATAAGTTATCCTTTCATTTTCGTATACCGAATGCTATGCATTATTTTTATATAAAGACAGTTTTTTGGAAACCCCCTTGTTGTAAATTAAACTTGTAAAAATTAAGCTTGGCAACTCTGTCTTGACTGCTTATTGACTGATAAAGACAACCCTGGCTGCTTTATTGTATATATAAACAGTTTACGTATCCTAATGTTTGCTTATTGGCGTTGTAAGCACTCAAAATATAAGACGTGTGTAGAAATTTTGCAATTTTTTTTTGTTATTTTATTGCTTTCTTACTTTGTATGCTTTTAAAGTCTAATTAATTATAAGAGTTTTAAAATTTATTGAATTATAGTGAACTTTTTGTTTTGATAGTCATTTTGGTGTCTGCCATCAGCATTTGGTGCTCTCATGAAAATGTATTTCTTGTTTTTTGCGTGTTGTTGCTTGCAAGCATCTGCCTTGATTTTCGGCGTTTACAGTTTTTCTCTTGGTTTACTGTTTGTTTACTGTTTTTTTAATAGTGGGAAGTTTACGTCTAATTTAAGAGATTATTTTTGAATACGTAACAAACTTTTTTGTTTTGTCTTTTTTCTCAAACTCTATTTTGTCTGTTGCTTTCTGTGATGGAGTGTTTAAATACATAATGCCGAATTAAAACAGGCCGTGATTCTGAACGATCCGTTTCTTGTTGGCTTTGGGGGCGTTTTTGTGATGTTAAGTGTGCAGGCATCAGTGGCGGTGCTGAAGATGCAGTCGTGGGCCTTTCGAAAGGATTGCGATGGTCGTGTTCCGAGTGTAGCGGGATGTTGACCTTTATAAGCTTTTCACGGAAACATAGAATGGGTTTTCCAAATTAAGTAAACATCTCGTGACATCGTGTGGAAAGTTTGAATAAATCAAAGAAATGTTCGATGAGTGTCGCGATCTAAAGCACTCACCTTCTCCCGCGGCTTGTAAAAGATCAACTCGTAGTGTAGTATGCGGTACTTCGCCACCGTCTGCACCTAAATCTCATTCGCCTATTCATTCGAGCTTTCCATCCTTGCCTACAAAGAATGTTAGAGTTTCCTTTTTCATTGACTTACCTGGTAATGCTTAAGTTACAAATAACCCAGGAAGCTCATATCGTTTCAGCTATGCTGAAGTGGCAAGGTTATCTCCTCCCGGTGATGCTGTTCAAGCTACTCTGGGTACATCTCCAAAGAATATTAATAAAAATAACAAAACCGCTTCCCCCTTTAATTGTTTGGATGTGGGCAAGTCGCACATGCAAGTGTGGTCACTCCCTCTATTTTCTCACTAATTCAAAATTTTCTATCTGTAAATCCTATCTTTCCTAGCGCGATTTACGTTTGCTTGACGGAATTTATTAAGAGTGGCTCTGCTGCAAAGCATAGATTTAATTATCTCAGCCACCACTCTTATTGCAGATACCTTCAGTTGATAAAATTCTTTCATCCTGCTTATTAATCCTAAATATTTTTATAAGTTTGTCAACTCCGAAAGAAAAATGTCGATATATCCCTCGCAGGTTTCTTTTAATGTCTCCGAGTCCTCTGATCATATTGAAACCTCAAATGTCTTTGCTGAATACTGCCGACGAAATTTTTTAATTGCTAATTCGTATCCGACAACTAACTCGGTTTTGATTCTTAACTTGGTCATTTCAGAAAATGACGTTTTACATGGTTTGAGATCTCTAAAATATAGTTCTGTCCCTGGACTTGGTGGGATTCCGCTATGTATACTTAAATCATGCTCTGTCGAGCTATGTGTTGTTCTTTCAATGATTTTTAATTAGTCCTTGAAATCAGGTTTTTTTCCTCTTTGTGCCGGAATTGATTTCCTTATTCCATCTCAAAAATGTGGAAACGGACGTAGATATCGCCAAGTTGAATGTGTTACCTAAATTGTTTGAGCGAATTTCTCAATTTTAGCATGGCTTTCGGAATGGAAGATCTGTTGCCATGAATCTCTTAGCGTTTACTTGCCATGTTTTCGAAGCTTTTTCTAGTGGCTCTCACACGGATGTTGTGTATACTGATTTAAGTAAAACGTTTGACGTAGTTAACCAGGCCTCTGGCTTCCCTTTGTAATTAGTGAAACGGATAAGCTCTTATTTTCATATGAGATCATTCAGAGTTCTGTTTAACTTCATCACCTGGGATGAATTTCCCTGGTGTCTCTCAAGGCAGCCACTTAGGACCCCTTTTATTTAATTTATACATTAATGATTTCCCCTCGGTGATTAAATTCAGCCATATCTTAATGGACGCTGACGACTTCAAACTATTTTCCTCCTTCCGTTGGAATCGCAATCGTATCAACTTCAAATTGATTTAAATAAATTGGTTACGTGTTGTTAAATTTTATGAAATTAAATCTAAAAAACTGCAAGAAGCTTTCTTTCTCAAGAAGGAAGTCATTCAGTACTGAGTATTTCATTGATTGACACAAGTTGAAAAACGTGGATTCGTTCATCGATTTGGAGGTTTTATTCGACCAAACATTTTGTTTTAATTTGCACATTGAGTATTCGCACATTGATTGAACAATAGTTTCCATTAAGCGGTGGTCTAAAGAGCTTAAGCATCCTTACACTACAAAGCAGTTATACATGTGCTAAGTTAGACCGATACTTGCGTATGCCTCTGTTGTGTGATCTCCTTCCTACAGGTGTTATATATATTCAATTGAATCCGTTCAGAAACAATTCTTGCTGGTTGCCTTGAGGAATTTGGGTTGGGACACCCTTGGCTCTTTGCCTCCTTATGAAAATGGATTGCTTCTGTTATCCTCACAGTCACTTGAGAAACGTAGATTTATTTAGATAGATTTAGATTTATTAGATTTATTCTTGGTGCGCTCTTTTTAATTAAATTAATAAATGGTACTATCGATTCGCCCACATTGCCTGCTAAGATAAACTTTAATGTCTCCAATCGCTTCTCTAAGCACTTTATTTTCATTAAACTTAGTTAATCTAAATATTACTACGAATTGTTTAATCCGTTCAGAGTGATGTCTATCAATTAATCTCAATATCACACTTTTTAAAGTCTATCAAAACAACTCCACTAAATGCGCGCAATTTTTCTGTGTAGTATTTAAACTAACTTGCAAACTTAACGTCTCGCTATAATTCCAAAATTAACTGATGTTGTTTACTGTTATCGGTTGCCAAGCTTTGGCATATTTGCAATAGCTTGGAGGTTCATCCGTAACTTGGATCTGTACTGGTTGTGGGTGTACCTCTGTACTAGCTGTGAACATTTTTTTTCTTTATTATTTATTTATACATGAATTATTATTTGATTATTTATTTATTTTTTTTTACTTCGCCTTATATACTTTACACTATTTGTAATAATAATTAGAATAAGATATACTTCTAAAACTCAATTGAATTCGACCGTTGATTCATTTTAGTTGAGTTTCGTGTAGGTAAATAAATAAATCCAGATAACCTAACTCAGGTATAGGCTATGTTTTACGGACGGCCTTAAATATTGGTCTGAAGCTAAAACAATAAAGTTAAAAAAGATCCTCCAACGTAAATAAGATGGATGTCGAATATTGTTGAATTTAGCGCAATGGTGTCGAATATAACAGCTTTTCTAGAAAGTGCCGATACTGCCCCAGGGTTAAATAATTCAGCTTTAGTTGGTGAGTTGGGTGAATAATTGCCTATGCCAAAAACAGAGGAATGGGCTCGACATTCTCTCAAAGTCTTTGGTTGCTTTCTTGTAGTAAAAGAATTCAACTGTTGTTTAGCCAAAGCAGCTACGTTGCGTTTGCAACAGACTATGAAAAAAATGGTGCTGAAAATAGAACCATTCATCACTACGAAAAAAACGAATTAAAATGCCTTAATTGTCAACCTATATCGGTTTTGTAAACATCTTATTGCATATTTGACATTTTGTTTAAACCCCAGCTAAATTAAAAGGTGGTCAACGATTCTAATCATCTCAAGAGAAAAAGACAAAGCAAGGATATCGTCTTTACAATTAGTGGTATGATTTTATTGAAGTAAAATAAAGTTTCGGTCAAAAGATTCACGGTAATCACAACTCGTTTATTGAATAACAAAACTTTTTAAAGTTTGTTCCTGGGTATATAAATGCACATTGCAATATTATGGTGTTTATTCATCCGGGCTCAAAAGTATCATTAATCTGACGCTTCTGAACGCTCATAACGCATGACCCGCGTATAACTAGTAGACTTCCGTTCCGAGTCGACAAAGGAGGCAACGAATTACGTGTGAAATAGCCAATATCATCGTAAGGACTCCAAGTGGCATGTGTGTGATGTGCGTGATATGTTAAATTCTCCCAATACTAATATAATGGTTTGAAATGAGACAACACTAGTTTGATCAAACGCACATCGTTTGTATAAATACAAATATCCGACGACGCCGGAATGCACGGCATAAAGAAGGAGATATCTTTAGCTTTAACCATAAGACAGATAAAATCCACAGTCACATACTCGGAAAACGTAATAAGGATCAGGAAGGAACACATCCTCACCGTTCTTGTACACCCTTTTCCTTCTTAAATTCTGAAAATCCTGAATCCTGGCAAGTTATTAAGTTTCATGTTGAGACCACAGACATTTTGGTAAAGAACAATAAGTTTGTTAGTTAGTTTCTCGAACCCTCGTCTGAAGGCCAAAAACAACGTCTTTAGCAACGATCCCCGAAAGCACAAATAAACTTTTTCAACGACTATTTTGGCCATGCACCAATAGCCGTAAATGGCTACACTGAGAAGACCAAGTTTGCTCAATAGCCCTTGCTCTAAGCTCGCCGTACTCGATGGGGTTTGTGGGTCTGAAGCCCTCTCAAGTCACGGGCGGCGGATGTCGTAAATTAATTGCTTGGGTAGTTGGTTCCAGGCATATAACCATTTCCATACAAACTAGACCTTTATATGGTAAAAAGACCTAATTTTTAATTTTTAGTATTTCTTAATGAAAATGAATTCATAATAATAATATGACGCACGTATTAAACTTATCGAGTTCGGACCATGTAGGCTTATTTTTTGGATCCCACCCAATATAAGGGCTTTAATGAAAAACATGCCTATATATGGCAACAATGACAAAACTATTAAATGTTCGTAACCGTTGATCTTCCTTTTAAAAAACCATGATGAAATGAAGAAATGGAGAAGATTTGATTGCAGAAACTAATTGATGTTTAATAGTTCGGTTAAATAATTTAGGTAAGACGCTGAACTTGGCGAAGCTCCTGTAGTCCTCGACGAGATGTCTATCTACGCATTTGTGAA
Source organism: Glossina morsitans morsitans (assembly GCA_001077435.1). Lineage (NCBI taxonomy): Eukaryota > Metazoa > Arthropoda > Insecta > Diptera > Glossinidae > Glossina > Glossina morsitans. Next base: position 41,890 of record CCAG010008395.1, read on the forward strand.
A